>NCQV01048474.1:1918-28948 GCA_002740545.1 Lophocereus schottii
ATTCATGGTCCCTCACTGCAACTGCATAAACTCGCTCTCCTTGGCCTTCTGGAGGGAGATGGGGTAAAAATGATCTTTAATCATTCCCTTAAACTGACTCCATCCAAACCCAGGCTCGTGCTGCCTCTCCCTTACCGTAGCCCACCATAGGTCAACTTTGTCTTTCAGGTAGAATACGACAAATCCTACCTCCCAGTTCTCAGGGCACTAGAGTGCATCGAATAGTTTCTCCATCCCCCTAATCCAGCCTTCGAAGGTCTTCGTGTTGGGACTGCCATCATAAACGGGTGGGTGATAGCTTGCGAACCGCTTAAACGTATAGGAGTTGTCCTCCTGCGCTCTTTTCTCTCTAGCTTCCATCAGTCTCTATATTTACTCATTCTGGAGCTGTAGTTGCTCCCCTTGCTTTTGAAGCATCTTCAAGAGTAACAAATTCATCAGCTCAGCTCCCGTTGGTGGGTTATTCTTGTCAATTTGACTGTGAGACCCGTTCCCGTTCGGAGGGCGTAGGGTCTCCAATTGCTCCCTGAGGGCTGACATAGGGATGTCTTGGTTCGTAGGGACCCTTGCTGTAGGGTGGGGCCCAGTCTGCAATTCATTGTTGTTGTTATTTCCCGCCATCCTATTCTGGAAAAATAATTCGGTTTTAGTTCCTCTCCTAATAGTTCATGTCCTTCATTCTACTAATTTTTAGGAATACAGTATATACCAGTGCATCATATAATATTTCACAGAAGCCGGTTCATAGCATACTATCACATTCAGGACACATCCGTCACATCATATATTCAGGTGTCTCATATCACACAGGCATCATGCTTACATAATTCACATCTTTCATAACCAAGTGCACAAAGATTTAAATAACCCGGATGATTTTATTGCATAAAACTTTCAATTCTATAAGAGTTCCACACTTACACATTTCATTACATCCCTCATAACTTTAGTAGCCACAATGGCTTAATAACAAATCAAAGAAAACAACCACCAACACTTCCCTTAGGAAAAAAAAGGAAAACGAGCTTTGTAAATGCTTCCAGCTTCTACTGGTTAGGGGTGTTCAGTGGACAGGTACCCCTACACATTTGACCATATCTGCCCTGCTTCTAGCGGGCCACTCCAGTCTCAAACGCAGCCCTCTTCGACAAAGAGTCTATCTCTTCTTCCAAGCTTTCTGGTCTTCTGGTTTGGTCATCCTGTGCAGTGCTTTCCCTCCTTCCTTCTTCCTGTTCCCCATTGAGGTCCTCACCTCCCATCAGCTCTCCCTCACTCACCTCATAATCCTACCTCAGGGTCCTCCTCATGATCCTCCTCCATTGGCTCCCTCTCACTCGGGACCTCCTCAGGGTCCTCCTCAGGGTCTTCCTTCTCTATGGGATCCTCCTCTTCAAGTCATACTCAACTGAAGGTTCCTACCTAGGGTCATCCTCATCACTATATTCCTCTCTGGGTTCCCCATCCATTGGCCTATTTCTATCCTCATATTCTTCCTCCTCAGTATCCTCCTCTACAGGTGGTGGTGGGTTAGCATCCTCAGAGTCGGGGGTGGGAGGTTCATCATAAGGACCTACATATATGAGATAGTCCACTAGTCCTTTCAAGGTTAACTCCATAGGCTCCCACTCACATAGACAACATTCCCCAGTGATCTCGAATGTTCTCTCCTTAGGGCGAAGTTCATTAATTTTGTAGTGTCACAAGGGATCCCGTAAAAAAGTTAAGAGGGAAAAGAAGGTTTGGTTCTATCCAAATCTTAGGCAGTCATTAGGGACCTCAGCTAGTCTCCCATAAAGGAAAATTTTCACTCGCTTCAGGTGGCTCTCTAGACTGACCCTCGGCATCTTCTCCAACCTATGGTGACGACAATGTTGTCCCATACAACCACAGTGATGAGCCGCATTCATTCTAGACATTAATAGACTCAAATCGGATGCAAAAACACAAGAGGTAAACATATACAAGCATACTCCCTTCTTAACCTACACTCACACTGCGAGCAGTCCTTAACTCTACCAGTTTTAGAGTTATTTATTAGTATTACTCTCTTTGTCTTTTAGGCGAGCCTTTAGGTCAGTCAACCTGAGCTCTGATACCACTTTGTAATACCCCCAGATTTCTAATTCTTTATTTACGACTAATTTAATCTGCACGACAGCGAAAATTCCTAACAGCGTGTTACCGCCGCATTTCCTTCTTGGAAATACCAGGCCGGATATCAAATTAACAACTAATACAAAAATCCTTGTAAAATAATTCAACCTTACATCATTCAGAACTTCAGTAACACCAAATAAATCAAAAACTACTATTTATCGACATCTAACATCCATCTCATAAATTTTCTGCGTTCGCTCCTCGCCCTAGTTTTATGTCCCCAGTCCCAGGCACAAGTAAACACCTGAAAACAAAATATTATATAAAAGTAAGATAAATTCAATAAACAATCATCTCTAACTGTCAACTACGCACACATTCATTTAGAAGGCATTTTAAGGGAAGGGGACAACAATACGTCTTTCAAGCACACAACCCATTATCACAATCTTCCTTGATTATTATTTTTAGAGTCATAATTCCATAGTTCAATTCAAAATGCATAAGTTTCAGATAATTCTTGGGTGAGAGACCCCAATGGGTCTCATGGCTGCACTCTAACATAGCGCGGCCATTTAACTCATTCCAAGCCTACCACTTCTCAGACAGTCACCGCTTATCTTTTCCTGGCCTACCACCATCATGGGTGGTTACCAATAACCTGGCCCACGTCTCAACGGAGCACATGGCCGCTCATATGCATGCACTTATTACCCAGGGAAGGCTATGGCCTTCAATCAATTCAAGCAGATTTAATTCACCCCATTCAGTTCTTTTTAGTTAATGAGTTCTTGCTCCTTACTGGAGGTCAACTTAGCATAATCAGTTCATTCGAATTGAAACACTTTTCCCCATAGAAATTGCAATGGAAATCCAAGAACTCCAACCACAATCATGATAAGTTTCAACTCTCATAACATAGTAAGGTTCAACTTCCAGAACATAACACAACATACAGTTTCCATTATGCAATCACCTTCAATTCATGCACCAGTATTCCTTCAGTTTTGAAAAAAAGTGCCAGAAGTTCTTACTAAAGCTCCAAAACATTCACGGTCCTAACAACGCGGGGGAAAAGGTTAGGGCATGATTGTTACCTGGATACCGTATAGTTTACGGGCTCGGTTACTTAAGTAAAAGTTCACTGCTCCCCTCCTGGGCCCACAGGTAGCCTATAGTCAGTCCACATTCAGTATAGGACATCCCTGGCCTCCCACAAATTTATAAAAATTTTTTCTAGATTTTTAGTTGATCCAAACCTTAATCCTAGTTAACGTTCAGGCTAGCCAGTTTCTGAGTTCAACTTCCAGAGGCTATAACTTTTGTTCATGATATCCAATTTCAGTGTTCTAAGTCAATCTCGAAACCTTAAGTCGTCCGCTACCATTTCTATGTTTGGGGTTTGGCCCGGTTGTGTCCCGAACTACGATGTATTTTCGTTAGGATGTATTTTCATTTCTTTCTGAAGTGTCAATGACTGTCTTCCCCCGTGATGGTCCCGGGAAAATTTATTACAACTCGGACTACACTACTCCAAAGGACCCGATTTCAAAACGGTGTTTTTTGGTAAATCCAGGGGTTCCCAAGCAATAAATTCACGATTTTTGGCAACCAAGTTTAACCTAGGGAATTTTCCAGGCTCGAGGATGAAGCAGCCCCAGACCCTGCCTTCTAGATTCTGTCTGGATTTTCAGCCTAAATTCCCAACCTCATACCTTTTTCTCCCGACCTCTAAAAATCAAATTATTGCCCAACTTAGAAAGATAATTTTTCTACTAAAACTTTCATGTTTAGAGTTTTTACAAATTCGCACAATAATTAGGTCTAAAAATTCAAAAACCGCAGACTATACCTGTATCCCTGGTTTTGACAGTGCTCAGTATTTCGGCCATAACTCGTTCATTTGAACTCTGATTCATCCAATTCAAAAACCCATGTAACTTCACATCCTAATATACCTACCATAAAAGTTTTAGAATTTTTAGACCGCCATACTAATTATACCAAATTTCCAAATTCGAGACAAAACAGTGTCAATTCTGTCCAATTTATCCCTCCTCTTTATGAACGGTTTTTGCATGTTTCCGATCGCCAAAAATTCACCTGTTCCTGTTAGCCATCCTTAGACCCTTGCCCAGACCCAATTATGCCAAAAGAACCCACTCTTACTGAGACTAAAAATAAAACGCCATTAAATAATTGTTACGAATTACCTTGAGTTGAAACAGGGGTTAACTCAACGGGATTTCCGCCTTCGCTCAAGTTCAACGCTGAAAAAGCTAAGAGAAACAATAAAACTCAAATTAAGAACTTGTAATCTTCAATGAAATGAAAGAAAACTCAAAAGAAGATGAAGAACGAGAATTCTCGAGGCATGCTTCGCATGAATCCAACTCCCCCCCCCTTTTTTGTTTTGTACATCTTAGCACACAAGGAGTAGAGTGGTGGCACAGAGGGCGGCACGGTGGCACAAGGCTGGAGGAAGAGAGAGATTAAGAGAGAGAAAGAGAGAGGGTGGCCGAAGGGGGGGTGGCGTGAGAGATGGGAGGGAGAGTGGGGGGTTTAGGTTAGGGTTTTGAATTAAAAAGGGAGGGAAAGAGTTCGCATGGGGGTGAACTCTAATCCTACTTAGAAAAGGGTTTCAAATTATTTTTTTTCTCTTATTTCCTTTGGGCCTCATGGCCATCACTAGGAAAAACATATTTTTTTTTGTTATAATAATGTAAGAAATAATAATAAAAGGATGGTAAAAGTAATGATGTTTACGATAATAACGATAATACTTAAAAAGTTGTTTGACGGAAATTGAAGGAGAAAATTTAAAGATTTAAAACTCCCGGAATATAAAAAAGGAATCGATCAACAGTTTTTCTTAATCAAAATAGATTTCCTAAGAACTCATTTTTCTCTTAGTTCCTTTGGGCCTCATGGCCATCACTAGGAAAAACATACTTTTTTTTGGTTACAATAATGTAAGAAATAATAATAATAGAAGGATGGTAAAAGTAATGATGTTTACGATAATAACGGTAATACTTAAAAAGTTGTTTGACGGAAATTGAAGGAGAAAATCTAAAGATTTAAAACTCCCAAAATATAAAAAAGGAATCGATCAAAAGTTTTTCTTAATCGAAATAGATTTCCTAAGAACTCATTTGGCATGACTCGGTCTAAGTCGGTCCAACCTGATAATTTTCTGGGGTTTTGCAAACCTTATCATCCATCTTATACAAAACATCAGGTTCTATACTAAGAATCTTGCTGGCATGCTGTGAGACAAGAGTCATCTCTCTAGAACCAGTTGCATCAACAAGCTCAAAAGTGAATGTTATCCTGCCAACATTAGGATTGACGTTTAATCACATAAAAAGAGGGGAGACACCCATATGCATAATCGATAATCAATCTGTACAAACCTAGGAATTGAATTGCTATTTTGGTGGTAGCAATTGAAGCAAGCGTATTTGAACGCAATATCTTCATTGCTCTTTTTACCACATTTGTCGCAACCAAGATATATTCGAACCTGCTTTTTCTCCATTCAGGGGATTGAACTAGTTATCCAAATTTGCTCACTCTTTCCATTATTAAAAGGCTACAAAACCAAATAATTAAGGACCATAAGAGGTTATCAATGTTGCTAAACTACACAAAGAAAACTAAAATAGAAAGCTTGAATAAAAGTTGGCATATTCATAGCCCGTGCTTTTAACCTTCTTCTCCTTGAGTTCAGCAATTGTTGTCATTACAACTTGGCTCTTCAAGGATATGGCCGCTTTCTCATGTTCCCGTAAATTAGTGAGTTGCTCATTCCTCCCAGAAACCCTTGTTAGATCAAGCAAAATCAATACGTCTTACTTCAATCCTTTAACCTTTTATTATGCACAAAAGAGGAGCAGAGTCTCACCAAAGTTTCAGATTCAGTGCCTTATCTCCAATAGGGTCAAATATCATGTATGTAGACATCGTTGTCGAAAGTGAAAACCCTTCATATAAATAGTCCAAATGAGGCATGAAAAATGTAATAGCTCACTAAGTGTGACACAAACATTAACGAGTGAATGACACAAACATTGATGAGTGAATAACATATATGAAAGTACCTTGGTGGTGAAAACATTTCAGTGCAGTCATCCCAATCACTGGGAATGTCTCCATTTCTAATAGTGTGCTAAGCTTATCACCATCATTGATTGCTAAATCACTCCAGATGGATACAATCAGAGTTTCTTTCCTCTTGCAGCTGTCCCCCCTCCCCCCAAAAAAAACATAAAGGAAAACACAAAAGCAACATATATTTAATTAGATCAAATTAGATGCTATCTAGTATGAATAAAAAAGAACTTCAAGAAAAGCACGACTTTAGCATCAAAGCATATTTATACAATTTAAACAAAGAAACATACCTTTAATCCACAAGCACAATTTCTCTGACAGCAACCTCTCTGTCCTCTCCTTTCTCATGAATTTGAATTTGCTTCATTCGGTTTGGTTCTAGATAGAGGCCTACCCCTAACACATCTGGACAATAATCAACATTAGCGCTAAGTTCAATCCCAATGGCATAAAAAAAATTATTGTCTAGTAGTTCCAATACTTAATATTTGTTCCTTTGCTACAAACACAATAGCACTAAAAATACTTTTAACATCTCTACTAATACTTGAATTAAAAAAATAATTACATAGCAGAACCTGAATTAGTTCAGCATGCTATATAAATCAGCATAGATTTCAGGCTATAATATACGTAAGCGCACATTCAGCATATCATGAACTACAATAGTCTGTCTCATATGTGATGCACCTAAGATTTAACTTAGAATTGCAAAATAGGGAGCAACTACTATAAGGAGTATATGGGACATTACCATATCGCTCTGTGGATCACAATCTATGTCAGCAATGGCGTAATACTTAGGGATTTCATCAACTTCAAATTGCTTGAACAGAGGTCCAGTTCGATTATTAAACTCCATCTCATACTTCTTTGCTCTAGAGTGCATCTCCTTTTTGATAGGCCTCACAACTGCATTTGAAATTTCATATTCTTTCTGATATTTTATAGTATCGCCATATGAAGGGATGTCATCATCGTAAATGGTAGCTTGCAGCTCATAACCCTACATTATAAGAATTGTATATTAAAAACTGAACCCCCTAGAGTTGTATGAGTCATGTATAACCATGGAGTTAAATCTAAGCAATAAAGCAGTCAGTACCCAAAATAATAAACCTTATCATCCTTGATCCGAATCCTTTGGTAGTTGGTTTTGTTAGCAGAAAACTAAGGGCGCGTCTTCTCTGTGATCTTGACCTTCATAGTGAAAAGTCGAGACTTTTCTGACAACTCTTTCAGAAAATTTTTGGATGGAGCCATCTCACCCTATAGTTCAGTCATAATAATTAGTTCTTGGCTTAGCATGGGTAACTATTATGTATAACCAGTCATAAACCCTGAAAGGGGGAGAAAAAACAAAAATAGACTGATAATCAAATTTTCGTTTGTAATTCTACAAAGTATTAAATAAAGAGCAAACAAAATGAAGTCAGATTTACATTTTAGCTATCCATCTTGAACTCTACATAGCAACTAAAGGCAAGAAGGTGACCCACTCACTGCTCCATTTTTCTAGCAACAATTACTACTACGTGAAATTTTAAATGGTCTCCTGACAGCTTATTGACTGAGGCATATCAAAGAACCCCATCCAAAACCACCCCAGAAAAGAAAAAAGGGGGCAATGAAATCAAATATTACATTTCTCAAAAATGTATCTCAGCAAAGATCAAAACATATGGACAAAAAATTAAACACCTTATGACAACTCACAATCAACACAAGCAAATGACTAAAATCCCCAGGACATGAGCATCAGGACCCAATATCACAATTGCCTCAGTTGCTTGAAAAACATAATGATTAACTTGATGGGAGAGATATTAGAGAGAAGAGGAAGAAAGAAGCTTACTTTTGATTAGCACTGCACTTGCTATCTCAAACTTTAACCTTGTCGCAAGACTCCTTTCTCATCTTTTTCATGGGGAATTTAAAGCCGACCAAGTCAATTCCTCACTGCAGCCCCAAGGCCCTTTCCCATCCCTATTTTTTTTTATTTTTTAATTTTGTTCTATGTGAAAAGGGAGCTAAAGACAACTCATGAACAGTGTGCAGAATGGCCTTATGAATGGCTTCAGCAGGCTTCAGGAATGGCTGCAGCAGGAGTTGACACTCTGTGTCAACCTACCATCTTTTCTTGACTTCTTCTCCCAGGAATTGAACAATTCAAATGGGACTGAGAAACCCCAAATAATTGCTTAAAATTAACAATAGTATAATAAGGAGGCTAAAACTATAAGGCCCAGAAGGATTTGTCCAAGCGACTCCCACACCAACCGGCCTAACACTAATTCTAGCTACAGTTTATGAATAGTAATAAACAGTAGATGAACAGGAGAGGGGGGCCTGCAATTTTGGCGAGGAAATGGAAAAAACAATGAGTGGAGAAAGGGGGAAGAAAGAAGAGATACCTTCAATAAACTACAATTGGGCGGAACTTTAATAAATTTTGGTAGTTATGTTGAAAATGAGGAAAAAAAAGGTAAATTTCTATATATAATTTTTGACATGTTTAAGTGCATCGGAAAAACCTTGCTCCGGTAGTTCGGTGGACGTACAATATCAAGATTGATTGAGAGCATGCGTGCAGGGTCGAACCTTGCTCCAGCTTTTTTACTCAAAAGCTCTCTCTCCCTTATTTAGCCCAAGTTTCGAATTCGAGCGCAATCCTTGCGCAAGTCCGAGCCCTCATTCTCAATTTCTCCCACACCCACAGAAAGCGAAACCCACCTCCAGCTGTCCCCACCCTCAACCTGCTAGGTGCAGGCCTTCGTCACCCACTCAACCGCCGCCCCTGCCCACCACCAATCCACCACTACCAAACCTACATTCAATTCGAACTCAATAGAGAGAGAACATCATGGCTTTTGTTATGCTGAGTTTCTGAAATCCAGGGTAGAAGATAATGTTGGTTTCCTTTATCATGTCCGGGGGCTTCTCTTAATTATTTTTCCCGATTTAAACATGGGGCTTTTTCTGTGTTGGAAACTTTATGTAATGAAGGAAATTCAATTTTTGGGTTGAATGTAACATAGCAAATCAAAAGTGTTTGCAGAGGATGGGGAGGGGGAAAGAAGGGCTAACAAGTTATGAACCGAAACTCTACGGGAATTGGATCTGTTTTGAAAGGGGAGAGAGAAGGAAACTTGGGGAGTGGGAGGCTGTACAGCCACACAACTCGCAATTAACAAAATTTATGAATTTTCTTCTTAGAAAAAAAAAAGTTTGCATCAACGACGTAAACTTAATTGTTAAGGAATTAGAGCAACTAATAGCGACAACAATAGGATGAAATAGATATTCAGAAATAGTTAAAGAGTGATAACAAGAACAAAAACAACGACACACAAGATTTACGTGGAAACCCCATGCGGGAAAAAATCATGGACGGCGACGAGCACAATCAATCCACTATGTGAGCAGAAAGAGTACAAAACGATCACAATTACAACAAGTGATTTGATCCCATAGCAAAATTACAATATCTCTTGTAATCTCTCAAAGTATCTCTACCTCTCAATGTGATTAAGGATTCAGGAGTTCAGGAGTGATCAAGTTAATTTTGGATCCTATGTATGTCCCCTTTATATAGGGGCAGGAAGGTTAGGGTGAGGAAACCCTATGCACTACGGTATCTTGGTCACCAAACCTCATCTTTCCAAAAAGGAAAAAAATCTTCAACCCAAAATATGAAAATAATATAGTTTCTATAATATAGAAGATCTCAAACACACAATATGATCTTAGATTTCAAGTAGCCGGTAAAAGTGATTTGGGCCATAAACCCAACATTAATGGAATCATGATTTTTATGGTTGAGATTACAATTAGTTTCATAAATTATGGCTGTTGTGATGTTTGATAGCGTTAAAATGATTATTATTATGTATAGTGTAGATTTCAACATTTCAATAGTGAAGGGTATTTTCAGAATTTGGGTGTTAGTAATTATTTTATGAAAAGTTCAAGAGGGTAGAAAATAATGTAAATAGGTCGAGGTTCAACAAGTATGATCGTTTGAGTGAGGATTAATGTAAGAACCTCCAAAACGTAGCGAAAAGATTTAGCGAAGGATAAGAACTACAAATTGAAAATGAAATGGAAAAAACAACTCCCCGCCTGCCGCCATCTCAGTTGCTTCTCCAACGAGAATCCCCAAAACCTACACACTTCGTTTCTCGCATGACTTGCCAAAAATACTCTCCAGCAACACTTTTTGTTTGGCCCTGAGAGCTTTTCATGCAGCCTTAGTTGAACCGTTAACGGTATTCACTGCCTGAATGGAGAATTGTAGTTGGCCACATCTGAGCTACTTCAAATGAGAAAGCCACCACACGAGTCAAACAAAGACCATTACTTCCAGTGAAAAAAGGCAACTTCCATTCCAATTTTGCAATAAGCTAGATATTGACTAGCCGCTAGCTCCATCAACTTTGTAATTTCATCTACAGTAGCCCCGACGTTGACAGAGCTTGATGCAGTGGTCAGTGAATCTCTGTGATCACCCACTTTTAAACTTTGTTTTTTAATTTTAATTATTTTGGTTGTTTGGAGTTGCAAGGCTTTGAGATAGTAAACGGTTCGAATTTATCAACTTGATGCAATCATTTCATTTGCAAAGTCTTGAATGAAATCGTAAAAAACGAATATTGGCTGGGTTTTTAGCAAAGGCACTGAACCCACAGTCTATAGAATGGTTTGAGATATTTAATTTACGGTCCATAAAATAGTTTAGAACGTCATTTTTTTAATTTCTGCCTGGAATGCTTTTTCCTCCATTGAAGTTTGGTCTCTATTCCAGAGTCCAAAAAGGTGGCACCACTTACAATTGATGTTGGAGTTAGCATAATGAGTAATCAAAGTTATACAAAATAATAAATCATCTAATATTTTATGCAATGTACGGAACATATTTAATTTTTTTAAGAAAAAAACTAATATTCCCAAGACTTACAGTCTAGTTATTAGATGGTACAAACCATAAAAAATCTTTAAATTGGGATTCTTATATATTAAAATAGATTGTGATGATTGACTTAGCTAAATATGTATATACAAATCATGTATTAATGAATTTGATGTATGGTTTCTTATATATTGTCAGAATCTATGGCCTAGTAACAAGACATAATACAAAACTATCTCATACTTATGTATATCACAATGAGGACAATAATATACGTTAAAGGGAAGATAATCTTACAACAAAAAAATTATTTATTTATTATTTACGCAATTAATTATTTTTGCTAAGATTGAATGGAAGTAGTAGTAGTAGTAATGATGACGATGATGATCATGATCAACAATGTTTAGAAATCTTTTATTATTTCCTAATAATTGTTTATTTATAGTAAATAGGATCCATAGTTATTATCATAATATATATAATATCCCTAATATTCTATACTTATAGTAGCAAACATTTTTTACTATTTATTATTTTAATTAAAAATAATAATTTATGTGGCTTGGAGTTAGGTTGGGAGTTAGGTTGGGAAAAGTGCAAACAACTAGAAATTGAACACGTCTCGTTTGCCAGCGTAGCATAGATTTTTTTAGGTAAACATGCACAATCACGCACACGCACGCGCATACGCACGCACATGCACGCACACATGCACACACGCACATATATATTAAATTCTGGAACAAGTAGTTCAAAACATGTTCATAACTTTAGGGCAAGGTGAGAGTTAAACTGTTTAATTTACTATATTGGCTAAGTATTTAAAGCATGTTCAATCTTCATCTTTATGTATGAATGAAAGAAGGGGAATTAGTCAATAGCCTTTCCAATTTACAACTCTGGGGTACCCACTATTTCACGGAATAGTTTTTTCAGATAACTTCTTTTAAAATATATTTCCAAACACCTACTATTTTAGAAAAACTATTTGCAAAGGTCAATGTTCTAAAAGAAAATGATTTTTAGGGGCTTTTTCTTTCAAATCCAACCCAAAACTTCATGAATTTTCTATTTTTGCCCAGAATGCGGATAAAAAGTGCAAATTCTCAAATTTTATATTTTTTTAGAAAACTATAGTTGTATTAATAATTACACTTCTTATAATAACCTTACTAGCAATCGTTATGACAACCAACTATGTACTTATATCACAAACATTATATTTTCTGTGATTATAGGCCCACCATGCTTTGCGAAATAACAATAACAACAACTTCCAGTGTCAGTCCCACTCAGTAAAATAACAAAGCTAATTAGTGGGTGTTACCTGAACTTAGTCGGTGTTGGCACTTTTGTTCCTCTAATTTCTAGTTTACAGATATTGCTAATCTCAACCATAACTTCCTTAGATCAAGCACAACACAGTTCCATTTAATTTTCTACCTCGGACTGTTGTAACATCAAACTTTTATAATTTTAGCAATAGCGAGACTTCAATAAGGAAATCATAATATTTAAGATATAAGGTTCGACTGAATATAAGGTTCGATTGAATAACATTCTCTATTAGGAAACTTCTTTTATTGGAAGATTGAAAGTGAACATTACAATGAAAAGATTTGAATAGGGATTTAAACAACTAAGATCATCAGAGATACTTACTTATAGAAAAATGGAGGTGCTTCACTTCTCTTTTACTCAAGTATGCTCAAGTGATTATGTCCCTCACAACATTCAGCCTCTATTTTTAAAGAGGAGATAGAATACATAAGATGCATCATGGCTACAGTTCACATATTTTTAAAAGATGCTTTCACACGGTTACAGTAAACTATATTATCATACTGATACACTTGATAAGATAATATATAAAGATGCAACAACTTTTCAGAACACTTAATACTGATGAGACTAGTCATTCATATTGAGATTTTACATGCATTTATCTCTAATGATATCTTCAAGCCCATCATTATTTGTAATCATCAAGATCTTTATCAAATCTCATTAAAAAAGGATCACTAACTACTTCTTGTTGCTTTATAAACCATTCTCCTCGTTGATTGTTATGTTAATTTAAATCAATTAATTGAACAAGATAATTGACTAGTTTACCCTTTCCATTTTCATACTCAATTAATGTGCATTGTACCTCAAGATGTAGACTTCCATTGCATGGGGCACTTGTTGGACTATCAGGAGATGTGACAATCGACTAGATCATTTTAAAAATACACTTTTGAAACGTAGTTACTCTTGAGAAGAATAGGTACTTCGAATAAGGGATTTTCATGAGGTAAGTTACCATCCCACAATCCCAAACTTTTGTAATGGGATCATCAAGAGTGACTGAATTTACTACGAATCTAACACCACTACCTCCAGATCTATTAGAAAAGAATATTGTAATAACTATGATTCCAAAATATCATAATAGTAATTATGATAGTAGCCGATACAGGCTGTATACCTGTCATTGAACCATTTTTCAGGAACATAGGAACTTATTTTTGCTTGAACATCATAGGGAAGCCTTAAGGAATTTCTTTGTAACTCTAAAACGTTGAATTTATGTACTATCAGATCAGCAAAACAACAAACCAAAATGTGCATGAAATTCTAAAATATCCATAATGATTCTACTAGTAGAAGGAGAAACTAGTTCCAATATTAACAGCATTTCATTTTGGAATTCCTCCTTTTCTGGCAGGAGTTCTGCTCTGGTAATCACCATTGGTGAGTTCACGAGTTAAACTATCTACCAGACAATTCTTCTATCCTTTATACGTTCAATAGAGAAAGAACACTAGTTAAGCCAGAATTATCAACACATGGGTCACCCTTAAGCTTGCATATTAGATAATTTTTTTTTTTTACATCAAGTATTTCTTTACAATCATTTCGTATAAGAAAAGGCTTTGGGTTAAAAACATAAAAAATTTTTTAATTCCTCCTATGACTGTAAGGATTTCTTTTTCTATCATGGGATAGATACATTCTGTATTATTAAAACTTCCACTGTAGTATTTGTAGAATTTTTCTCCTTCTTTAATTTTGAGTATTGCACTTTGGTGTTCATTATTGACATTTGTCTCAAAAAATAAATCACCTCCAACATTAGGCAAATTAAGAAGAAGAAGATTTTTGAGCATTTTTTAATATTTTGAACAATCTTTGAATCATTAGGAGTTTAAGTCCAACTTACTTCTTTCTTAGGCTTCTATTGTAACAGTTTCCTGCATTTTGCTAAGTCTTTAATAAAATTCGAAGCTTAGCTAAAATATCCAAGAAATGTTCATAATTGCTTTCAATATTCAATCTTCTCGGAAAAATTTTCTATTTTTTCTAAAATATATTTTTGGAGAATGATTTGTTCAACTTTTATCTCTAGTCCTAAGAACTCTATTTCTTACTCAGCATAAGTGCACTTGTTTGTACCAATGATGATATCATGATTAATAAATCTTTGGATGACAGCTAGAACATCATTCGTATACTATTCTATGGTCTAAGAAAAGATACAAATATATCATCGAAGTAAACTGGACAATAGTGGTTAAGATCTTTGAAGATGTTATCCGTTCTTCTTTAGAATATTTGAGGTACAATTTTAAGATAAAATGACATTACTATCAACTCATAATGTCCTTTAAGGGCATTACAAATAGTCAGCGTAATGCTTTCTTCATCCATTTTTATCTATCAATATTTGCTTCTAGAATCCATTTTGGAGGACTAAGAGGCACCTTAAATTCTATTGAAAAAATCTATTTTGTCACGAATATAATAACCATAAAAGATAGTATTATCATTAAGCTCTAATTGATTAACATTCTAGCCGTTTCTTTTTTTTTCATCATGATTTCTCACCATCAAAGCAGAACTGTTGTAAGGATTCTCACTATCCGTGGTTAGCCCTTTATCTAAAAGTTCTTGGACTTGCTTATCAAATTCTTGGATATCCTAGTGTATACATAACAGCTGTTTAACTCAGAAAATAGTGTTGGGAGTTAACAAAACAATATTGGCCAATGGCTTATCTTCATCCTAAATTTTAAGAGGAATATCAAAGTAGAGTTCTTTACATAATTGCTCTTATTGTATAACAATCTTCTCTTTAATAGATAACTCTAGTAATGAAATTGTTAGTGCTACTATATGTTGCGCATGGACTTCTCATCACTCTCGCAGCGTGTAAACTCAATCTTCTGAAGAGTGTATGCTTTACTTGATTTATCAACAAGAATCGAGTGACTATTTATTATGAATATGATTTGGCTCATAGCCTATGTGCATGGAAAATATAGTCTTTGAAAGTTATTTCCAATAATTGTATCATGAGAGAATTGATCAGTAGCCCACAAAACTTGATATAATACATTGGATTCCTACTTCTATGGATAAGCCTTCTATCACTTTTATTGTGGCTCATTGTGCAATTATTAACTATTCCTATTTGTAAAGGATTATTTTCTTTTTTCCACATGAATTTTGAAAATAGAGATATTTTTCAAAAGAGACGGAGTAGCCACTACTGATGGAAGCACACGACTCATATCTATTATATCCCCCTAACCATATGTTTATCGGGATATAAATGATATTAGGATTGGTACTAGTGACTTCATAACATATCTCCTTAGTCATATTTTTGACTAATTCATCCTCATAATTTGCTCACTGGTAGTTCTCTTTGTTCACTATTCTACCGAAATTCATACTTCGATCTATACTATGTCTTACAGGCTTAAAACTCACTCATTCTACTTATTTCGCTGGTCATATTAATTATATCATCTTCTTTAAACTCTTCCTTAGCTACTGAAGATCCTTTTCTCCATTCTGATCTTATACTCATACTTCTTAATATTTGGGTTTAATGGTAATTTTCCCATTCTTATCAATTTTTATCACATTTTTCTTACTGATTTTGGTGGATTCGCAAGCTAGATATCAAGGACCTATTAATTTTTATCTCTTGTGAATTGAATCTTATCCTTTGATTTTTAAATCGAGGTAGGACTTTTGGATTTTTCTACCTCAATCATTGTTATTTTAGTGTTTGGTTCTGTAGTATTATCTAGTTTGTATATTATTTTCAAAATATTCTTAGCGGTAACCTCCTCTCTTCGTGTTCATTCCAACTATTTTTATCTTAAGGGATATGAGGTTATTAGCAAATTCATCTTTTAGGCCCTCATAATATCAAGGCCAATAATTTAATCCTACTGAAGCATCACATAAATTGGCTTTGATCTCTATAATAATTTGATTATTAAATATGGTATACCTAATATCACAAAGGAAGTATAGAGATTCATATCTTTGCAATAATATTATAATTGTTTAATTTGAACTTGGACACTTCTACCTTGGATATACATGTCCTCTCTATGCTTGTTATCCTTAACGATATTTTTCCATTTAATGAGATTAACTTCTTCCACATCAAGTTCACAGGCTTTTATATTTCAATCCACTTCCATCATTTTGCATACGTACTTACTCTTTAATTGGAACATAAATTTTTGTAGAACATATCTTTTTGTATTGTAGGAAGAAGTCAATCTCCTTTTACATCTTTATTCTCGTTATCTACGATAAATTCTTCTCCTTGAAGGTTTCCTGGAATAATTGACGTACTTTCTATCATATGACTAGCTTTTTCATGGTCACTTTCTTCATATTCATCTTCTATTACTATTTGAATGATTCCATTGTTGTTTTTTAGGGCCAGATCTAGTGTTTCTCCTTCACCAAGCTCAAAATAGTCTAAACTACCAGTGTTTCTATAATCTTCTCGTTCTTCCTGTTTTTGCATTCGTTTGTATAATAACCTACTTCTCCATATGCTCAACACTAGCTTAAAGTAGTTTTTTCCTACATGACAATAAGAAGCATTGCTAATAAAAACCTTCGCCTTTTGGGGCTTGGCGTGTTATAGTACTTTCTTTTGTATTTTTCTCCCCTTTACTCATTAAAGCTGCTTTTCTTATAAAAGTTTCCTTTTCTTCTCTTCTTATGTTCATTTCCCCATTGATGAGGAGTACCCCAACATGTTGAAATTGTGTCCTAATTTTTTTTTTTGCTTTTGGAGTTTAAGACATTGATCATTAACCCATTTCTTAAATAAGAGACCCTTGTGCCAAGGAGTGTCATTGGTATCCACTTTTTCAAGTCATTTGATGTATTTTTCATTCATTATGGAATTTATTGGATAGAGTAATTTGTCATAAAACATACCAAGAATAGTTTTATTATAGCCGGTATTGTAATAATTTTGACTAAATTCAGCAATATAATTTTTCTTACTTAATTGTAGAATATACCAACTGGTGTTTCCCTCATTTTTAGTAATTTTTACCTTTCTCATGTAATGAGTCATACCAATTAGTTATAGTGTTGGAAAAACTATGTTCAACATTGTTTAGAAAATTTTCAGTAGTCCATGTGACATTCAAGTTCAGGACATTATTTATTTCCCTCTTGTAATGCTCAAAACATTTCTTCTCTAGTACAAGCTTCATCGATGTTTAAGATGTAACAATTTTGGCTAATTGGGATAAGATTAATCTCTTGAAAGGATGTAGTTTTTCCTAGGATAAATTCAAAGAAAAAGTTGGTTATTCGTCCTACTAGAACATTTCTAGGTCTCATAAAATGGGTATGTTTTAGACGATTAACTAAACCCTTTAAGCTTAGGAATTACATTGATGATAATTGGATTCAAATTTATCAATGTTAAGTTCTTAACCAATTTCATTCAGCTTACTTTCAACTACGAGTTGTCCATGTGTTTTTTTATCTAATTTTCTCCTAATTTCTTCTAAAGGAACGACACTAAGGTCTTTTAGTTTAATTAGGTTCATCTATTTATATATTTCTTCTTCTAACTTGACATTATTTGTGTTTGTCTCTTCATTATCTTCAAATAGCAATTGTTATTTACCTATTATTGCGCCCATGATTTTGTTTAATTCTTTTAAATTTTGTTCTTTATCAAAGATATTTTGTAAGTCCTTTGGACTGTACTGCTTAAACTCAATTCTCTTTCTCTTCTTCTTTTCCTTTCTTTTTTGATGATTTTTTAGTTAATTTTTCTATTTCTGTTCAATTTTCTTGTAAAGGAAATGAACTTTTGTTTTTTAGGTTTTGGAAAGGACATTTAGGCTAAAATGAAATACTAATACCTAAAACAGATTTGCCACTTTGTGTAACTTCATTGATTAAATAAAGATAGATTACTGATAATTACTTCTTTACTTAACTTTGGTTTTAATTCTTATTAATTCAGCTTTGAATTCTAAAACTATATCAGTGATAAAGTTTAATTTTGTTGCTATTGAAGTGGATTTATCAGAGTATGCACAATATGTGGATAATTTGGAGTAGGACAAGTAGCAGATGACTTAAGTATTAAATACAATTATTAGCTAATTAGCTATTAATTAACTTAATTATATTAATAATTTTTGTTCACATGGCTCTGATACCATATTAAAGGGGACTTTGAGTAGTATTTACAAACATAGAATCACCTGTACAAATCCAAATTTTTGAAAGCAGCCTTGGGTAAAGTGCACACATCTCAAAAGTTTAGGGTGATTGATGAAAACAGGAATAGCAATTTGTCCCCTTAAAATAGCTGTCATAGAATATGGTACCTTTTAAATATATTATAATAATATGGTCTTCTAGTAGTGATTTTCGCAACATGAAGGTTACCTATCATTAATTTCATCCTAGCCTTTTCCTTTGACAAGTTTGAATAGTGAATAAAATTTAACATTAAACAAGTACATAATAATTTTAATCAAAAATGATGTTTTTAGAGTATATGCTTCTAATATCAGTCCATTAGATTGCTTAACTTCTTTAGTGTAGCATCCTTTTAAGGTTTAACCCAAAGAACTAAAGAATGAAAAAAGAAATAAAAAATCAAAAACTATCCATCTAATCATGCACATACAACTAGCGATAGCAATGGGCTAGGTCCACCTGGACCCGGACCCAAACCCATTTAAGATCTAGAC
Organism: Lophocereus schottii; assembly: GCA_002740545.1. NCBI lineage: Eukaryota > Viridiplantae > Streptophyta > Magnoliopsida > Caryophyllales > Cactaceae > Lophocereus > Lophocereus schottii. The sequence continues at coordinate 21,077 of NCQV01048474.1, forward strand.
CTAGACCTAGTCCAGTCCCATTGACTCTGGAAAGATGGGACCTAGATCGGGAACTTATAGGTCAAATAGGTGAACAAGTCATTAGCAAGTCCTGGCCATTTTTAAAATTAAAAATCTATTGCAATGGATTTTTTTTTTTTTTTTACACATCCTAACATGAATTTCCATATTCTAATGTTAAAGAATTTGATTGAAAAGATTATGGCATTTGATATAAAAACAATTCTCCTTTAGAATGAGGGACTTGTAACAGGTGAATCTGAAAGAGAGGACGATACAACTATGTGAGTGAAGAAAGTAGACAGAGATTGAGACGAGGAGTAGTGGCCATGAGTGTAAACAAATGGTGCGAAGCGTGGCAGCTAATCTTAGAACATGTTAGTCCCTTAAACTTACGTTTTAGTTAATTTCCATATTTAAAAAATGTGATAAAATATGAACGGATTTTAAGCACGCTTAGGTCAAATTTGGGTCTCAATTTGTTAGATCTGGACCAGAACCAACACAAGACCACTCAGACCCAAACTTATTTAAGATCCATTGGGTCTCTTGTGTTTGGGCCCGATCCTATTAATTTTGGTCGAGTCTAGCGGATCTAGGTCGAATCTCGGATCCACTACCGTCCTATACTTATCTTTCATCTTTGAAGGAGTTTTTTTTAAGGAAAAAAAAAAAACCTTACTGAATCTAGGGTACATGGACTACCAAATAAAGCTAATTTGAGCCAATTTTAAAATTTACAATTGGATTAAAGGCACGTGGACTACAAAATAAAGATAATTTGACTCGACTTTAAAATTAACATATTCCCTATTAAATAAATAGATTTGTCAATTTAATGGTCAAGGTTGCATGTATTCATGGATGATATAACATCATCAAGCTATTTTCCATTTTGGTTTACTAGAAGTTTCATTAGCCATTTTGCTTATGCTATGTCTAATGTAGTAATTGTAGGACATAAAATAGATAAATTAACTCTAAATTGATGCATCATTTATCTTTTCTTTCCTTTTAGATCCTTTATTTTATTGGACTAGGGTTCTCATTGGCCAATAAGGAATATCAAAAAATGTCCTATTATATAACAAGGCTTGAACTTGAGACCTAATATTGGTACAAATTTGCTTACCTTCAAACTCTTATCATTCTATCACCGCAGATGAAATAATAGATATTACAAAAAAGTGCACTTAGTTGTTTCGTACATGGCTACTTTAGAGTCAAACCACTTATGACTAGAACTGAAAGGGTGAGTTGTGACGTACCCCTTAAAACTTGATGGAAGAATCACACAATTCACTTGTCTAAGTTGACGGCTAGTAGCTTACTCCCTATTTATTGGAAGCTAAAATTAAGAGCTAGCACAAAATGCATCCATAAATTCCAACGATATCTGACATTTACATTCTTCTTGACCATGTGTATACATATACTTTTTTTGTTTTTCAGGACCTGTCTTAATATGCATCTTTTTTTGTGTAAAATAAAATGTTTATCTCTAGCGTAAGAATTTTAATTCATATCACTGCCACAGATCACTTAACCATTCACGAATGTCCTCCCGTACCCAATATTGACAACAAAATGATTAGTTTTAGCATTCTAAAGATCAGATGCCAGTTTCTTGGGTTATGTTGGTTTTGAGCGTATAATAAACCCATGAAGGGTGCTAAATTACTAACATAACAAGCTAAAAGGCCATAAGGGTATAAGTACAATTCAACCTAAACCCTAGAGCCTCTGACTTGTTGTTTTACTATAAATGAGGGCGCCGTCTATGAGGTACAGACATGAGTGGATGTCATGAGTTTCTGCACAAACCCTAGAACTCTTAGGTTGTGAAGGGAGATCCTTCCCTAGGTAGTGATTCGACGTCAAGTTCGATCATCTTCCACTTCAGAATTAAGGTAACCTTATATCATAATCCATGTTTCTATTTCCTTCACTACAATTAGAGCTCGTCGACTTGTTTCTAGGTTGAATCCTGTATATGCTTTCTTGAAATTCATAGCATGTAATTCTAATTGAATTTATGCTCGCTATTCTTACTATCACACTTGGAATTTCTTGCTTTTATTTCAAGTGTAACTTCTTGATATTTTTTACGAGATTTTGGTTATCGATAGAGCTTGATAGAGCTATAATTTGACATATTGTATGCATGTTTTGGCTCCCTAATTTGCAGGTAATTATGCTTCGAAATGGTATGATTTAGCATATGAAAATCCCAAATTGGTTTCATGAATTGTCGAATTTATTTAATATTGTTCAATAGTGATGCCTGAATCATGTTTCCCATTTGAAATCTACTGAAAGCCCTCTAATGATTGTCCAATTTGATCAAAATTTGATCAATTTTAGCAATGAAAAATCTGGCGGCAATCTAGGATTTAGATGAGTTTAGGACTCAATTCTTTATCAAATATTTTGGTCATTTTTTCTTGAAATTGATTCGTGCCTTTTGTCAACTATGTGATTTTAAGTGCCATAATTGTATCACTAACCAATTCAACCAACACGAACCAAATCCAGGGTTTTGAATCGTAAATTGCGATTCGTTTTTGATCAATTCCAACAGCTTTTCTTACAATCATTTTGTGATTTTCATTTCCTATGAAGTTTTTGGGTAAAATCCCTCAAACAATTTTGCAATAGCCACTGCAAATTGACTGGAATATGGTTGGACTTTGTAAAGAAGTTTACCGATGGTAAATGCACATATCTGACTGTAAAGCTTTGATTTTAGGATCGACTTTGTACAATTTTTCTTTTTTGCTATTTATGATTCAAATCAATCACAAAACATGTTTTGACATGAATCTCAAAAGGTAATGTGGACCAATTTGATCGAAAAATAACGAATTGAGGTAGGCCTTTACTGCAGGTCACCAGGATCCCATCTCTCTTATTTATTCGGGTCAAACGGCATGTTGAAGTTGGGGATGAGCCCATGAGCACGTCACATGACCCAATGGTTGTGCAAGTGAGTACAATGTCTTTTTCCTAATTCTTTAGGGACAAAAATTACATAGCTGACCAAAGGGTTCATTACAATTGTCCATAGGGGCTCGCCAAGTATAATTTTTTATTTTTTTAGTATGTGGGCATATGAAATTGTGTGGTTTGATTGAATTTTTTGTGGGATATTTCTTAAGTATTTTTTTGTGAGTATATGTTTATGATATTTGATATTATTATTTTGAGAATAAAACATCACTTGATTCTTTTTTGAGAATCTCCTATACTTCTTTATTTGAGCTATTTAATGCCTGTCTTCTAAGAAAATATGAACATGTTTAGTTGGTGAAATATCGTAGGATATTTTTCATAATATATCTTGTGATGATCTTTTGGGCATATTTAATGCATATTGAATTTCATAAGAAATATGAGCATTTTTATTTGATGTCATTGAGATAAATTTGAACGAAAACATTATGTGAAATCTCTACAATATGTTCACCTCTTTTTATATATAATAACTATATATGTTTCATTAAAATTCATGAAAAGTATATTATATATTATCAAAACATGCGTAACGCATTACGAAACTATGTTTCGTATGGTGTAGCCTCCAGAGTTGCATGTAAAAGTTATGCACCCTCCCTAAATAAGTTGCGTGAGTGGATGCTAAAATTTCTTCAAAAAATTATATTTTTGAGAATTTCATTAAATATGTAAGTTATATTTAAAATGTTTAAGTCCTTTTTTCATATATTGCAAACATATGTTAGACTGTACTAAAATATTCCCGAAGTTGGAATATCCTCTTTGATTGAAACTTTGTGAATTTCTTTTTGGAATATTTCAATTTGTGTTAAGTGTTTCGATAACTTTGAATAAAATGACAAAGTTAACTACGCTAAATATTTACTCCTACAACGATGATTGGGAATGATACATGAACTATCGATTGTAGGATCTATGTTTATGTATATTAACTCTATCAGTTATCGCTAGGTTGCATATATGTGTGCATGCTAAAATATTAGATACACGTGTGCTTTTGTGTTGGTTGTAAAACTTTTATGTTTTATAGGCATCATGTTGGCTGCCATAGTTACTAAATTTAGGTCATTCGATAGTATGTTTCAGGCATATGTCAAACATAATTGGCAAACTAAATAAAATGATCACGAACTGACTTGTGACCAACAAGTTCATGGTGTGATCCATTCCTCGCCTAATGATTGGGATCATACTAAGATGGTCCTGTCTCAACTAAGTATATTCTTACTTTAAAGGACATCATGCGATAGATTAAGCCACAGGAAGAGCAGCAAGAGGTCACTGAGATGACGAGTGTAGAAGTGCATATGTCGACCTCTAACATAGGGAATGGTTTGAAAAGAAAGAGCTAAGGGAACCAGATTGGCAAGGCTGAGTCAGCTAAGAATCTAGAGCATGACCAACAAAGTGCAGAAAAAGATGCAAGAAAAAGAACCTAGTAGAAGCTACGTGCTTTAATTATTACTAAAAGGGTCACTATGCTTCGGATTGCACTGAGGCTAAGAAGGTGCTTAGCAATATCTACTAGTAGCTCTCACATTGTTAGCTTTGTTCTTTTTTCTAGAACTCATCCTATAACGATTGTAGGTTCACGACTGAACCACATAGTTAGGGATTATAAAGCTTTATGGGGCTTTTAATGGGTTTTTACTTTTTGATGTTATTAGAGGTTATTAGAGAATTGGAACATGCAAATTTGTTGTGTATGATAGTCAATACCTTCCTGTACATGATGTCCAACTTTTCCCTGATATTCACTAGAACATTGTTTTCCTATTGACTTTGTTAAATTTAGGTTTTGTTTTGATTATTCGATGGCACTGAAGCCAAGTTATTCTTAGAAACAACTTATTTTGGTTCTACTTTTGTAAGCACGGTTTGATTTTAATGGATTGGATATTCATTCCACTAATTCAATTATTTTTTAATTATTCACATAATTGTGATGATCTGAAATATTTATTTATCATGCTAGATTAGGTCATACATGTCATAAGCATATTTATACAAAACCTAGAAAAACAAGATTTTTAGCAAGCATAAGTGGACTAGCCTATTTGTGTATATTATCTGGAAGAAAAAATAACATCAAAACCATTTAATTTTAGGAAGGCTACTAAGCAGCTGATTTCCATTGTAGTCAATTCATTTGAACATTTATGATCCAATGAATATGATAACAAACCACATAACTTCTATGTTTTATCACCTTTTCACTTGATAGGTTAGGTCTATTTGAACTCATATAAGTCTAAGTCAATAAGTTGCTTAACTAAAAATAGTTAGACCAAAGAGGTTACGGCCTCAAAGACCTAACCATTGGCAAATATTTGTTGACATTATTTAGTGAACATTGTGATGACAAGTGAATAGTTTGTTAGTGAACTATCCTTAAAATTCTACAACAAAATGGTGTTGTGGAGAAAGGAAGTATAATGCCCTTAGCACTCTAATGGAAGCGCCAAAGTGGTAAGAGAGAGCATCTTTATGGGATGCGCTAACCTTGAAAGATTTTGTACCCATTGAGCTGTAAAATGGTTGGAATGTAACTAAAATTTGTGCCACTTATGTCACATTCTAAAGTCCATATTTCTCAAGAAGAGCAGGATAGATCAAGATCGATCTCCTCTAGTTCTCCATAATAATTTGGATCCTTCATTCAAGTGAGAGAATTTTAACTAGAGATGGATAAATTTATCATCAAAATCCACCTTCATCATCAAGTGCAAACAAAAGTGATCCTATTTTTGTTTCAAATGGGACAAGGTGATTAGTCTTGGAGTGGCAGTAAAATCGATCCAATAAATGGGACAATTTGAGATTATATGAATCTCTACTAAGACACGGTTGTCACAAAACACTCCTCCTTGTACTTGGGTAATGAGGTAAATGAACCTTTCACAGCACTCCTACTAGATGGAAATGAGCTAAGATGCTCTTTCCGATCTTTCTAAGTATAAATGGATCAAAGAAATACAAATAAAATGGAGTTAATAAAGTTCAGCAAAGTGTTGCAGCTAGTTGCCTTTGAGAATGACCTAAAGTTATTTGAGAACAAGTGGGTTCTAAAATAGTGAGGCTAATGTCACAGTTAACATTAGGCTCAACTCATTGGAAAAAGGTGCACACAATATGATAGAGCCAATTATAAATATTTTTTCTCTCCTACTATGGGCTTTACCCTAATTTCACTTTTATCTAGCTGCTATTACTAGTTTGAACCTAAAGCCACATCCTATAGATGCAGAAATGTCATTATGAAAGGAGATCTAAGTGAAGAAACTTGAGTGAAATAATCCATAGATTCTATTCAAAAGGTTTACAAACATCAAGCTAGTAGACATGTGAGGTCAATTTTTCACCTTAAAGTCCCTTCAATGGATTGGTATACTTGCTACTTAGCGATAATGCTAAAGTGACAAGAACTGGTGATACATTGCCTTGTTATAAGACAGGAAGCATTATGGCTATGTCTTTAGAAATGCAAGAGTTTGTTTGGTTAATAGGGTGCTTGGATTATTTGTTTGGTGGACCAGATAGTATGTTTGAGTTCGAAAAGTGTCCATTTAAGTACTACTAATCACTAAGTTTTTGCTCGTAATAGGAATTATTTTTGGGTTTTATTTGATTTTTGCAATTTCATACGAATAATGACTTAGTGAAACAATGAGTGTCAAAAGCGAGCAACAGCAGTCAGAGATCAAGACGATACAGTTCAAGTCTGAATTTTGGCCCAACCCAGCAGTCAACGCCCCGTATTTTCTCTTGAATTAGTTCATGATCTAGTAGCTTAATTCAATCCAAAATTGGAAAGCTTATTTTCTCAGCAAAATTTCAATACGATTTGGCAAGTAAATTAAAGAGTTGGATTATTAGCATAATTTAGAAATTGAGTACAATTTGGAAAGTGAAATACCAGCTTAGGCATTAAGAATTCTAACGCAATTAGGAAAGTGTAGGGGTTGTCATTAATAAAAAATAGGGGGTCTAAGGGGTGCTTGTAAATCATCATTTTCTTCCCCTCTCAATTATAGAATTAGTTCCTAGAGCTCGAGAGATTATTGTAATTTTAGGAATTCTTTTGAGTTAGTTTGATTTCAAGTTTTCTTTAGTTTTAATTTTAATTCAAGTTTATTAGTTCTAGCTTTATTTTCAAGTTCAAGTTTTAATTTATTTTTTGTGGTTTCAAGTCTAGTTTGATTTTAGCTTCTCCAAAAAAACTCACTCGATCAAAGTTTGATTGGTTTATGCTGGATGCTGAATTTTTATGATTGATACTCTATTTTGGCTTTTAAGCATATATGGTAATATATTTCCTCTCTCTTGCCTTTTATTTAGAATTTATTATTTTGTTAGTAGTTCTGATAATTTCTTTGGTAGTGTTTAGTTTATAGTTTTAATTATGTTTAAGTTAGTCTTAAATTTTGTTAGTTGACTACTTTTCTTAATTTATGCTTTTAGTTGAATTAATATGGGTTAATTAGTTGTAGTGATCTAGATTCAACACAGTCTTTAGGGATTCAACCTCAAATGCTACGGATGACAACCGTGTGCTTGCGGTAAAGTTTTACATCCTTTTTAGATCGTATCAAATTTTTGGTGTCGTTACCGGGAATGTTGGTTTGAATTTAGGTCAGCATTTTCCTTTTTTGTTTTTTTTGTTATCTTATTAGTTCATAATTTCTATTAGTGGATTAGTTTCATAATTTCCATGTTTAGATTAGTTACAATTAATTTGATTCATATCTCATAAATGTTTTTAGTCTATTTTAATTGAAAATCCAAAAAAATTTGAAAATTCAAAAAAATTTGAAAATTTCAACCAAAAAAAATGCTAGTTTTTGATGTCCAATAATT
>NCQV01048475.1:1759-12433 GCA_002740545.1 Lophocereus schottii
ATAATTTAGAAAAGTCTTGATAATTATCTACATTGTGTATTATAGAAATATCTAGAATAGTATATTATAATATCTACCTAGGTCCTAGAACCTATAACAAAAATCTAGATAAAAAGTTAAAAGGATAATTAAATTAAAATTAGAAATATCTTAGATATTTTTGGAGGGTAAAGGCCAAATCTCCCTCTATAAATACCACATTGTAAGATCACTTGAAGCAATGCAATACAATGCAATACAACACTTCTCATTTTTCCAATTAGTATCTCCTCCCATAAAGCTTTCAACTATCAAGCACCTTTCATCAAAATAAATCATTTCCACCATAATCCCACCAAGCTTCCATAAAACCCAACAGGGCCATGGTGTTCGTGTTTTGCACGGAAAGAATTAAAAGCCACATCCCAATAGCATTGAGGTTGTCTCCATATATACGGACGAAGTGAAGTTAGACCATTTAAAAAGTAATTCACCTCTTTCTTAACTAATTGAAAACCATTAGCAAACAAATATGATTACTTAGCCCTAATCTTGATATAAACAATACCTAATCAAACTAACTAAAACTAATAAACATATAACCAAAAAATATGGTATTCATATTAATTATGGACACTAAAAGGTTTTCAAAATGCAAATGATAACATGGAAAATAAAATATATAACATACCATGTTCCATTATTAACAATTAATTAATTATCACGTATGGAAATGATTAATAAAACAATTACTAATCCAATTGATGATACTTTTTATTCTCCCCCTTCTAAATTTTATATGAAAAATTCATAAAAGAATATCATATGTAAAAAGTATACAAATTACATTCTAATCTTATTCTTAATATGAATAGCAATATAGAATTCAACATATGTTTTTAATACAATATATTAGGAAAAGAACCTCCAAAGCTCTCTATAACCGTTTTATTTTGCCTTCTTTATTGGGTGACTAATTAGGAATTCACATGTGATAAAATTAATTATACGATTAAATAATTACTGAAATAATTAATTAATAAATGTCATCATCTATTCTCATTGTAAGGCCAATTACAGAATCATCAAATTTAATATGAAAAATACTAGATTCTAAAATTAATTCTCACAGACAATGACAATCATAACTCAACAAACAAGTAAAGACATTAGGAAAAATTTAACTTTTAACTCGAAAGCCTTTCTTTTTTTTAACTAATCACCAATTCTACAATACAAATTACAATTAACTAGATTAAAAAAATATAAATATCATTACCAATTTTTCATTCCATCCCCAATCATACCCCTAACAAAAGTCCATATGAAAAAATTTGAAAACTCATAATAGCTCTTATCCTTTTTATTTACAATAAATATGTTGCAATATTATTTATTATATAAAAATTGTAGAGGCTGTGTACATATCCTTTTATTATTAACGTTAAATTTAATATATTTTTTCAAGTGCATATAAGCAATTAAATTAAACCATTTGATGTTTAGAGCTCACAATTGATTATTAATGCAACATTTCATATTAAATACATACATCTCATTTCAAACAAACTCTCACAAGCATAGCAAATCAATAAATCAATGACTATGAGGCACAAAAAAGGAGGCTACTCATGTAAGTAGACCAAGAGTTTTCAATAATAGCACATCAGCTAATGTATGCGTACAATTTTATTATTTTTCATATTAGAAGGTAAACTTTTATGCAATTATCCCTTTGAACATATGACCAAAAGATAACATCCTTTGCAAAGGATAACAATGCTTATGTATGATACTAATAACAACAAAAATATCCAACCTTAATTACATTTTAAAAGAAATATTTCGTATTGAAGTGTTTTCATTAACTCATTGCACATCATCGACTTTGTGACAAACGTTTAAATTGAGATAGTACTTTCAAGTATTTCAATTATGTATTGCTAATCTTTCAAATGTACTCTTCTTTACACTTTTTCCCCCTAAGATACAAATAGTTTTTAAAAGAAATACAAATATTAGATGATATGTTTATAGTTAATTGCACCAATTTCACAGATGTATTGTCGCCTATAAATCTAAATAAAACCATGCAGCACAAGTGTATAGCACTAGTACTAAATATAATTACTTGAACCTGACAAAAGCATTAATCCTAAACTAAATACGATTAACCAAGAGTAATTAAAACTTAAGCACAATTAAGAAAATAAAATTAAAAATGAATCAAACTCTCAAATTAACAACTGAACTCAAAATATTTAATAATAAAAGTATGAAACTAACAAAAGAGGGAGAGAGTAATTAAAAGTCCCTAATTCAACAATGGAGCTTGGACCTCCAAAATTAGAGTAAAGGGATTGAGTTTATGATAGTTTTCCACTTGCTAGCGACCAAGTTATTATTCAACCATAAATTACGATATTTTATACCCTTTTATTTTATATTATTTGCTCAAAATAAATTATTAATTTAAGATTTTAATATTGTTTTATTTGTTTTGTAGGAATTTGAGAAATTTGAAGAATAAATAAATTATTTAGAAAAAAAAGAAAGAAAGTTGAATCAAAAGGGAATTGGATCACAACATGCATTGGATTAAGATAAAGAGAAGAAAAAGAACTCAAGAACCGAGCCCAGAACACCGGCCTAGCCCGGCCTAACACCCCTCCTCCCTCACCCTCTTCTTTCTCTCGCTGGGCTAGGCCCAATATGCGCCTTTAATGACACCAGATTCCAGCATTCCCCCTTGTTTTTCTAGTTTCTTTCGTCTATATCTGGGCTTGGCCCAACGTGTTGACCTCAAGTGCCCGGTCCAACTTCTCCTTGCCATCCCCAACCTGCAGCCTCATCTATTCACTTAAGCAATCACGTGATGGGCATGTGGCCACAGCTTGTCTGACCCCCTATCGCTTTTCCTTCTTCTTCCTCCTCACCCCACGAAATCTAGACCCAAAAAAAAAATAGGGCTCTTCACCTCCTTTCCCTCAACTGTTACTCCCCCTCTCTCTCTCCCCCCTTATCAACATTCATTGCCCATCCCTTTCTTCTCTTCTTCCTCAATCGTTCAAGACCAGAGACCGGTCGTCTTCTCCATGAAGAACAGGGCAGCATCAGACTCTTCATCTTCCTCACCATAACCATTACTCATCCTCTCTCTCTCCTCCTTCATGTCCAAATTAATAGCCTCATCATTGCAATGGTTACTATGGCTTTAACGTAGGGCAATCAACGGTTTCGAATGGTGTTCGTGTTGGCTTAAAAATGAGGCTAAAGAACACAGAAAGGGGGGAAGCTTGGTTTTGATTCAATTTTCTAGTTTTGGATTTTAGATTTAGTTTTAGGCAAGAATCAGTGTAATTCGATGCTGGGTTGTTCAATTCGAGTTGAAATTTGCAATATTTCGATTTTGGTTCCTTAAGTTTTCAAATTTGATTTTCTTTAGTTTGGCCCTTTGCAATTAGATTCTTCATACTGTTTTGTTCAACTTTCATATTGATAATCTAAGCTTTGATGTGAATTGCTGGTGAGGATTCCTTGAGGTGCGATTGGGAATCTCAACTCTTGGCTCTGTTTGGCCTGCTCTTGTGTTTAGGCTTGCGTGCTCTGCTTCAATGAAAATGACGCTCAATTGATCATTGTGATTTCTGGCTAATTGGGAGCAATTGTGGTTAAGTGTTGGTGAGGTGAAAAATATTTGCAATTTACCTTTTATTTTTGCTAGACTCTTTGTAAGTTACAGTATTGTACACAAGGCCTATAAAAGTGTAGAATTTCCAATCATGATACTTGGTTAATTTAGCATTAGTTTTAATTTAGTTTAGGATTTTTGGTAATCTAATTTCACAACCATTTCTGCCGATCGACACTCATAAGCTTTACAACAATAAACTATATACTTTCGGTAAAAGTGTATAGCACTAGTACTAAATATAATTAATTGAACCCTGACAAAAGCATTAATCCTAAACTAAATATGATTATGCAAGAGTAATTAAAACTTAAGCACAATTAAAAAATAAAATTAAAAATGAATCAAACTCTTAGATTAACAATTGAACTCCAAACATTTAATAATAAAAGTATAAAACTAACTAAAGGGGGACAAAGTAATTAAAAGAGCTTAATTCAACAATGGAGCTTGAACCTCCAAAATTAGAGTAAGGGGACTGAGTTTGTGACGGTTTTCCACTTGTTCACAACTAAGTTATCCTAAGTAATTAGGAGTTAATCCATAACTACAAAAACTTAACGGCTTGAAGAGTGGATTGTTTGCATCTTTTAAAGAGAAATTAAAGAGATTAAGAGTAAAAAAGGGAGAGATAATGAGATCAAAGACTAAAACATAATCAAACCAAGGCAAGTAGACAAAAGCATGAAAATAAGTAAATAAAAATAGAGCTACATCAAAAAAGATGAAATTAAAGAGCAAGACTGAGGATAAACAACAAAGATTGAAGCTGACATTGAGAGAAGTGGCTTAAATAAAATAGAAAACTAAACCTAATATAACTCTAAAACTAAGCTAACCCTCGGTTTCACAAAATACAGAATGGGCCGGTGTTTATAGATCTTGAAGTTGTACAAACAACACAGTTGTGTATAGCCACATGAGTGGCTCGTATATCACACGGATGCTTCGAGAAAAACTATGAAAACTAGGTCAACATGGGTTGTATTAGTCAACACGCTCAGACCATGTCAACCCCCATGGGTTGTGTACATTGCTCAACATAGTTGAACGTGTTGTTTAATTTGGAAACTTGGGCAGCTTGTTGGAGCAACATTCTAAAAGCATTGTGGCCTGAGGGCGCCGATCTTGATTTAGATTGATGTTGATCTTTCAGTAAAAGGTTTGAGTTATATATGGGAAGTAGAATCATTACTAAATTTTATTTTGAAAAAAATATAAACAACCTTTTCGAAAACAACCCCCATAATTTCGAATGGTGATTGACTTGAATCAATTACAATGAACCAATAGCATGGGTCCAAGGGTGAAGGTATGACTGATGTTTAGGAAAACTCTACCACTGGTACTGCTCATTCTGAAACATCATCCATTAAGGATTCAAAGAAAACACTAGATTTTCTAGATTCTATGCAACTGTTCTGATTTAATGCGAAATTAGTCCTTTATGGATTGGCGCATCAAGACATGATTTTTTAGTGCTTTGATTAAAACGGTTTACATGCCGGAAAAGAGAAATAAAACTAAAAGGAAAGAACTTCAATGATCGCATATTAATTACATAGTGTTATACAAGAACAAAGCATGTACAACTTAAGGAGGATAAAGAGAAACATGACTAAAAGGAATGCTAGAAACTAGTATTCTATGTTCGATTATAAACCCTCAGGGCTTACCTCGATCCGTTTTTAGCAAAAACAAGTCCTGAAAATTCCGAATGTTCGCGTATGTTGACGCAAATGCTTCCTAATATAAGCTTTGGTAAGAGAAAGCCTCTTTTGCCTCATCTGAATGAAAGGTTTGAAAAATTATTTAATAACAACAACAATAACCACCTTTTTGGTTCAAGATTTTTTGAGTTCAGTTGAGGAATGGTATCACATATTCTCATACCTTTTGCTTGGTTGGAATATTTTAACATGCAGCCACATTCTTAATAGAATGACAAACCAATAAGATATGAGTTTACTATAGCTCTCTCATCCCTTGGTTTTACATGAACACACACATTTATGTATCATTTTAATTTACATTGAACTCATTCGTAGATTGAGTGAAACAAGTAGAATTAAGAATTAAAAAACACTTCCGCACATGCTAGAGTCATTCCTCATTCCATGCTAACGAAGTTAAAGCTCCCTTAACTTTTAAGATGGATCCTAATTTCATGCTTGATCCAAATATAAAATAAAAATAAAAAATTGAGGTTTGAAAAATTGGCCTTGTTTTGCAAATACCTGTTCGTTGTTTACTGTTAGTTGTTTGTGTTAGTTGTTAGTTATCAGCTATTTGAATTAGCTATTTGCGTTAGCTGTATGAATCAATTATTTTTAGAAAAATTGTTTGGTAAAATTAGATGTTTAAAAAGATGTGTGGTAAAATTTCATTTACGCTCATATTTCTAATATACTGTTTAATTGAACATAGTTTTTCTTATTTTTGGTCATCTTATTCCTTTTTTTCCATTAAGAATAAAATTTGTGTCATATGTACAAATGACCTTCATTCTCAAAAACTTACTAGTTCTAATTCTATATAATTGGAATTCACTATTGATCTCAGTTTCTTTTCCATTTGAATGTATGTTTGTGTAATACATACATATTATAACTTTATTGGTTATTTAGTAGACATAATTTTCCTTTTTTTATGAATTGAAGTTTATATGAATTTCAAATGAGCTATACAGTTAAAATATAAATAAAATAGCCCATATTAACAAATAATTAATGATTAAATAAAATATAAATAAGATAATTTTCATCATACTATATATGTTTATCATATTATAGTTTTTTTTTCCAAGGTCATTACAAAGGATAGCATATGTTTAATGACATGCATGTAATTTTTCTAAAATTTTGGGCAATAAAAGTTGTTTCCAAAAATAATTATTTAGACAGGACTAATTGGAATAGCCTTTTTGAGAATTAGCTGTTTTGACTAAAATAACTATTTAAAATTGGTGTTTACCAAACACCTCAAACAAAAAAGTTGTTGATGGGTACCCCCTGTTTTGGGAAAACTATTTTTAAGGTCCCTTAGTTTGAGAATACAGTTGTAAGTACCTTGTATTTTGTTGAAACAATTAAGTAATATTTTTCTAAGCTCATGACATCACGTATTTGATGTGTTTTAGTCAGCAAGATTTCAAAAAATTAGAACAAATGCCCCAATAGTTGTGCATTAGATGGGCTAAATGAAAAAAGAGCCCACAATGGCTACATTTTTGTTATTTAAGGCAAACCCCAAAGCTCTCTCTCCTCTCTCACCATATCCGTCTTCTTCCTTCCCTCTCACCATAGCTTTCTCTCTCTCTTTCTTCAATAGGTGGGTTGGTTTCATTGCAGTGGGAAACACAATTCAAGAGAAGGTAATAATTCTTTAATTTAAAATTTTTAGCGATAGAACTTATGTACTTAATTTAAATAAAATGTCAATTTTAGCAACACTTTCTTAATCATAAAAATATTTTTAATAGCTATAGATTTTTTTTGGATTTTCAGTTATTAGCTATAATAAATATTTTTGAAACAGTTTAAAAGTTTTCTCAAATAACATTGTGTAGAAATTAGTTTTAGCTGCAAATGTTTAACCATTAATTGTGTATTTATGTGAACATATGAAAGGTTTGAAAGTACCAATCTCTTCATCAGCAATGAACAATCTTCCAATTGACTATGAAGATGAAGTTGCGATTTGTTGAGGATGCAATTGCCAAGGTGTCTCATTCAAGCCAAAACCTTGAAGAATCTATTTCAAATGTATGAGATGTGATAAATTTCTCAAATGGACATATAAGGGTAAAAAGTCAATTTGGAGAGGAAAATATTAGTCCACATGGATAAATTCAAGAATAGACAGTGGAGTTAAAGTTGATAATAAAAATAATTGAGAAGGGCCAAAGCATTATTATAGTATTACTAATTGCAATTGTAGTTTTAATTGCAATGTTGGTGATGATGTAATGTTAATGTTGAATAAAATGAATTGACCAAAATGTTATTGAGGACATGGACTGATCACTTTCATGCTATTTAAACATTTACAAAGTTAGAAACTCACAAAGCCCTAACTCATGCAAATCATACATTGATAATCACAAAAGTACGACCACTTGTAGGTATACACGTAAACAGAATTATGACCATTACAGCTCTGCAAATAATGTTGAGTTTAAAAAGAACAACATACTTCCCTAATTATAGTCAAAATATGATAAAAGTAGGGAGCAAGAGTTGAAGGTTAACTATTATCCATTATAGAAAAATGTGCACACAACAAGCATCGCAAAAGAAGAACTAAGAATTCCCATTAAATCACAAGTGCATCAGACTACTAGAGAGCTTGGTTGGATTGGATTGGGGGTGCAATAGTGGCTACAGGTGCCCCTTGGCTGGCTTTTTTGGATCTGTATTGGCCTTCCTATAGGTCTATGACCTTATCTAGTGTTCTTGTTCTTCCTTTTCTATCTCTCCACTAGCCTACCATTCTCATCTCTAGACCTCCCACATGTTAAGCTATTATGTCCTAAATATTTACAATTCTTACACCTTTTAATGCATGAGAAGTGTCTGACATTACCTTTAGCTTATGAAGCGACCCTCTTCTTTTATGCTTGTCTGGCCTCGTTGTTATCCTTATCTCAAATAGTGGGTTTAGGGTTGAAAAATCTGCTTCTCTTCACATCCATGGGTTAGAGATGGCATAAATAATGTTGTCATAAAGCTTCCTATACTTCTTAGTAGAAACTATGGAGCAAAATAATCCTCTAGCTTCTTTTTTAACATCAAAATACACGTAGCCCCACACTTGCAAGACATGTTAGCTATTTGGCATCTCTTACTATCATAAAAATTGCTCCCTTAACTTGATTGCCAAGTTAGTGAAACTCTTAACAACACTAAATTCCCTTTGCCCAACATATAGAATGCTCACACAATCCTACATTATCCTTCAATCAACCTCAACGTTTTTTGAACATATGGTGCGACCTTCTTGATAAACCTCTAATTTTGCTATTTTAGACCCTTGACTTTACTACTCTTCCCCATATATTTCCTCGATTCAGTGAGGAATTTGATCGTATTTTCTTTTCTTTGCTTATAATTGTCTTATTTGGACTAATTTTCCTTTTTTCAGATATTTTGGTCTTAATTGCAAGGAATACACATTTATTAGCCTATAGATGAGCAAAGAGTGATGCTTTAGGAAGGGCAGAGGTTTGAGGAGTTGGCAGAAGGGCACGGAACCAAGAAGTGGAGCTAAAAGATTATGCATGGTTAATCGTGCATGTATGCATACCCGTGCATGATCATTGAAAAGTTGAAGAAAGACACGGTTGCCAGTGCGAAACCAGCACGACCGTCCTTACAAGGCAGAAACTTCCTGCAGTTTTGTATGGCTAGTCATGCTCTTTTGCATAACTGTGTGTTTTAAGCCTAGAGGTTCAACGTGGCTATGCATCAAAGCACTTCCCTACAATTCAGCCGACTTTAACTCCATTTAATAGTTCTGTTTTGGGATGATTAGGGGGAGGATATTTTTAAAGCATCTTTTAGGACCCTTTTTCTCTAGGTTTGTGAAGTTAGGTTTTATGCTTTAGCATAACAATACTTCTGCGATTTGAAGATTATTATTGTTTGATTCAAGATTTACATTTCATTCAGTGTTGTAGTTCCTGAGTTCGTTTTCTCGAATCTCTCACTTCCCTTTTTATTGATTGCTTTAGTTTCTTGATAATTGTTAGGATGATGTTTGTTGATTGTTGTGTTGAGAATTTCATTATGTTTGGTGGCTAATCTCTTAACTTGGATTGGGATTAATGCTAATTATGTCTAGTTGAATCATTATTTAGCTAATTCTTGCTTGTTCCATGTTTGTGTTATTGAATTCTACGTCGCCCACCACATTTTCCATAAATTACTTGAAAGAGCATTCATCTATTTCTATTAGGGTTTAGAGGAATGTTGAAAGATGAAATCTTTACCTTGCATGACTTAGTAGACAACTAGGATTTTGATATGAAAATAATGAAATTTCTAATTGGGATTCGAGATTGTAGATCTGGTAATCTTTCGATTTTAGTCCCATGAAAATAGGTGGTTATAGTTCTAAGATTAGTCTTCAATCCTTGAGAGAGGGAGATGATGGTTTTAATTGTCAATCTATCCATTTGTATTACAATGTTTGGGCAAGCTTGATGGGATTAGTGATTGATTCGCTGGTGTAATTGTGCTATTAATTCCAACTTAGGTGTTTTAATATTCTGATTTCTCAATTGCATTCTTAGCTATTATCATTCCCTTAATTGTTAGTTGAATCTTTGAAAACTGATTCGCCTAAATTGAATGTTCAAATTAGTTCTGGTAATTGAAAGGGAGTTCCGTGTAGATACTACCCATACTCGTAAGTTGCTGGTTACTGCTACGCCATGCACTTGCGGTATCTTAACTCAATAAGTTTTTGGTGCTGTTGCTGGGGAACTTGTTCCTTTCAATATCAAGATCTGATTAGACTACTTTAAACAAGGGTTTTAAGTTTCTTTTTGTAGTTTTTAGTTCTTTTTTATTCTTGCTTGATATTTCTTACGCTTGGTATTGTGTTTGCTTTGTTTGCAAAGGAGAAGTCAGGGTAAACAAACCTTGCTCCTCTTAATCTTGAGATCGAAGCAATTGTATGGAAGCAAGGCAAAGAAGCGAGAAAGAAGAAGAAAGAGGCAAAGATGACAGACGGAGAGGAACACATAGTGCTCCACGACTATGCTATGCCCAAAGCCACTAGGGCTGACTCCTCTATCATGAGAACTGTAGTTGAGGCACATAAATTCGAGCTCAAGAAAGCTCTTGTCATGTTTGTAAAGAGGGATTTATTTGGCAGACACCCTTCAGAGAACCCCAATATGCATCTTCACAACTTCCTTATGAAATATGACACAATTAATCTGAATGGGCCGTCCAACGATGCTATCTAGCTAAAGCTCTTCCCATTCTCATTGAAGGATA
>NCQV01048477.1:0-11598 GCA_002740545.1 Lophocereus schottii
GAGATAGAATACTCAACTCTAGAGTCATTGGATAACTTGATTCCATAATTGGTTCTGCCTCCTTATTCTCAAGATTCACTTGCGTGGCAGATCGTGTGAATATAAATGAATGAGTGGCAACTGAATCAATCAATGCACAAAATGGTTTCAAAATTAAAGGAGAGTTGCAGTAACTATCACACCAAAGGTGGCAGTATCCTTCTTGGTCAACACATACGACCTTTCTACAGCTGCAGGCCTTGGAGGTGGGAGCCCTTATCTACAGCTCTTAGTCTTCGAGAACTGGTAGCGATGAGGTGCCCTAGGCTACCGCACCACATGCATTTAGTAATTCCCACTTGGCAATCTGGGGTGTTATGGTTAGTTCTTCTAAAAATCTACTCGAAGTGAAGTCGGGCCCTAAGAGCCTATTATGAACAATGTTCCACTAAATATTGGTTTTACCAGCTAGATGAAATGTTCTAATGCTCACCCTTTTATCAGTTGGAGTCTTTATTACAGTGAAAACTTTCTCCATTCCTCGAATCGATTCTTCAGGTTCCACTGGGTTATACTTTGTACTTTAGAGTTCTTTAGTATGAATCAGCTAAAGACATTTTTCCAAGGGGCAATAACCCATCAAAATTTCTCACTGATGCAATCCAAATGCATGACAAAGATTTTGATTGTCAAACTTAAGCTTTATGTAAGTGATCTTCAACAGGAAACTGAGGTTGAATCAGCTAAAAAGGGTAGGCACATTGCATTTCCCATAGCAATGGATTCCACAAGTTAGACAACAATCAACCCCTATACAAAGTATAGTTCAGATTTACCTTCTGTTCAGGCGTGCTACAAAATTATCATCCACTGACATGGGTGTAACCCAATCATAATCTAGCCACTAGTAACAACTGGGCTCTTAAAAACAGGAAAAAGTGATCAGAACTGATGAAGATTTGACATGAGAGTGAATGATGATGCAACTGGATGGGGAGATGTCATAAAGACGAAAAGATGAATCCCCTAGTCAAAGTGAGGAGTACTCAACAGTTGATAGTCTAATAAGGACAATGGTAAATGGTATGTTGTCAGAAAATACAGTGAAATATTTTCAAGAGTAATGTCTACTTCACAGATGAAGGTGGAGTCAATGGACTGCTTGCAGAGTTTGGGTAATTTAAGCAAGTCTTGAATTGTAATGGATTGAACCAAAATGTTTCCCTAAAGTGTTCTTGGTTTCTCTTATATGGAATCATCGATAGTCAATGGTTTTAAAACTTATGTACTATAGAAGAAGCCTCTCCAAAATCCTACAATTCAGGGGATATTACATCAAGAACCCTATATAGCTCACTTAGATGAAATTTGTGAGTTACAGAAGAAAATATCTGCAATCAATGAAGCAAATTGAAGTAATTTCCACTTGGACCCAAGAAACACACAAAATGACACCTATATGATGAGGAAATATAAGCTCAAAGTTGCAGGTACCCACTGACTTGGACAGTCTGTACCATCAGACTTCTAGGTTGAATTTCATTGACCATTGGTTCCCAAATGTGCTGCAACTTAGGTTATTGAATTGCATAGTCGAATCAAAACTTTCCTATCTGATGGAATGCATAAGCTGCAAGTAGGCTAAACTAAGACCTTATGTATCAGAATTCGACCCAGTTTGCAGACTTTGACTTGTCTAGCAGTTTTGAATAATCGAATAACCTCTAATCCACTTGAAACTTATTTTATATAAAAGATATCTCCTTAAACTTAAAGTTAGGATGGAAAATCCTTACATAAATTATGGTGATCATGGACAAAAGTTACTTCAAATCGGTCCTTGTGCACTGATCAAAACTGCCAGGTTGATTGAATTTGTGTATTCCGCCCATATTTGGTTTTCCTTATGCATTTAACCTCAAAATGAGTCAAGGGCCCTTCATAGGACACATTTGTAACAACCCCCAACCCTAGGGCTAGGAGTGTTAGTGATTCTTAAATTTTTAGGGCAAATGGGATAGAGTTTCGCCTACAAACTGGTCATTTTCCAGGCTTAAAGCCATACATCACATCCTCTGCACTGAATATAAGTATAAAAGGATATCAAATCACGCTCAACGGCTACACACTGCAGATCACAACTCTATGGGCCACACGCCCAGAGTACAAGGGTTTACATCCCAAAAACAAACAATTCTAGCTAAAAGGATATCATACCATTCAAATGGGTGGCTCATATGACCATAGTTACCTAATTGCATTAGAGCACCTTGAACTTGTTATTCAAAATCTCCGTCAAATCTGCTGCTTGAGATCGAACTATATATACTTTATATTGATCCATCTGATAAAGAAGAATATACGAGTAGAATATGCATGAGATAAGCAGACATTACCAGTGTCACAAATCTTCTACGATATAATAATAATCTTCATTCCTCATTTACCAACTTTGTCAATATCTTAACTCTATACTCCATATCCCATAAAGAAAATCTCAACCTGGTTCTAATACCAAATCTGTAACGCCCCAAATTAAACATGTTTCATTGTTTATATTCCCCTTAATAAATCACTCAATTGTAATCTGATAAATCTAACGATAGGGGCGTTACCGTCGTCTCAAAGGACAAGGCTTGAAGTACGTGTCCGAAAATAACATAGTCAAGCAAAACCTCAACCATACACATTCACACATGATCATCCATTCACAATCAAGTGTTAACAAATGTAAGGTTTATAAACCATAGTAAGATAATTCACCATCTAATCTATATCCTCATACATCAAAAAATTCAAAATACAGCTTTACAGTATGGATGTATTGTATCACCGCTGTTTCATACAGCTTTCCTTGCTCAACTTATTCCCTTCCGTTGCTTTGCTAGCATGAGAGCAATTCTCTGAGCATTTGCCTAAAACGAAACAGGAAAAACATTTCGAACTGTGAGCCGAAGCTCAGTACATGCATTCCTGAATTGTTAAATGATTATTGAAACAATGATTGGGCCCGCTTTGCAATTTCTTTAAGGTCAAAACAGGGAATGAGATGAATATAAAACTGCATTGCTAATTATTATCTGATAGTGAACCCCTTGATACTGTTACGATCTATGGATAGGAGTACACCTGCCAAGCCGATCGAGGACCTGGCTTGAAGCTGCACGGGTAACTGAAGGGCGAATGCCCTGTAGATGATAACTGACGAGGTCACTAATTAACTGATAAATCACTATGTAAACTGATTCATTAGTGTACATACCAAAACATGATAACGTTGATAAATACACTCTGATTTCTAAAGATGCAGGCAATGGTCGTACCTGAAGTCTTTAAAATAATATTTCACTTGATAATACGTACGCACAAAGGAAAATGGTAGACTAGGCCCCATTTCTATTTAAGAAATATAATTATAGATAAATGTAGTTAGTAAACAATATTCACTGACATAATTTGTAACTTTAATGGAAATTAATTAATTAAAAAGACTTCTAGAATTCCAATAATTTAATATAGGATAAGTTAAACCAAGATGATCTGAAAAATAAATTAATTAGGATTAGTGAGCTTGAAATACAACAAATTAAAACCAAATAGATCACATTGGAATATTTGAGCTGCTAACGAAAAGATTTCAATTGAAACAAATGAAATATGGGTTTCTGATGTTTCCGAAATGGATAATGGAAAGTATAATGCTTCTAAAATGGATAATAGAAGGTTTAATACTTCTGAAATGGATGACAAATGGTTTAATGCCATAAGGGGTGCTGTGAGGTTTTCATAAAAGCTCATGCAACGCCCTAATTTGGTCCAATAGACACTGATTTTGAGTCATTATTCTGCTCACTTCCCAAATTTTATTTTCATGCTCATTTAACTTGATTTTCAACCCAAGCAAGCTTCTATACATAATCACACTTGTTGAACTCACTACAATTTGTAATATCCTTGCAATACCCATGATTATATAGAAACTTCTGAAAATATTACCTAATGTCACGATTTCTGTATTCACTCAGGCTACCGTTTGATGGTCTGCATTAGAAAATCCATATCTTTCACTTCTGACCTGCAAATAAGATGTAAAACCCCAATATGGAAAGCTCATAATGTCCACTAAAATGTTTAGTTAGGACACAAAGCATGATTCATATAGCAGGGTCCCTGAAATTAGGGTAGAACATAGACGTGCAGAATTTCAGTTCAATCTGCACAGTCGTAGGAAAACGACCATAACGTTTTCGAAAGA
Source organism: Lophocereus schottii (assembly GCA_002740545.1). NCBI lineage: Eukaryota > Viridiplantae > Streptophyta > Magnoliopsida > Caryophyllales > Cactaceae > Lophocereus > Lophocereus schottii. The sequence continues at coordinate 4,235 of NCQV01048477.1, forward strand.
ACTCGGATTAAAGCGATTGAAAATGCATGTGAAAGTTAACACATTGATCTACCTACACAGCAAAAATCACAAATTTTCAATGGGCCAATCAATACCAGGGTTTTCGTAAATTCCACTGTTCAAAACTGCTCCCAGTTTCGATGCATTTTGTGTAATCTTCAGCAAATTGGTCATAACTTTGTCCACAAAACTTAAACTTAAGTAATTCTAGAGACTATTGAAAGATAACCCATTGTGGTATCGTCACACCAAAATTCATAATTTTTCCATATCCCACGAAGTACCAGTTTATTCCCAAACGCAACCCTTCTTTGGGTCTGTTTATAGCATAATAGCACCTATTTGCAAGCTTTTCTTGACATAACCACCCATGAAGATCACTCTCTACCTAATATAAATCAGCGTAAACATTTTGATATTCATTATCAATACCAAAGATCATAAAATCTCACTTAAAACAATCAAAATCCATCATTACGCCCTAAACTTGCATGAACATGGGCAACCTCCATCTTTTCTTTCTTTCAAGATAATCCAACCAATAAAACATAAAAATAGTTCTTGATTGCATCAAAACAACATGATTCATGATCAAAACTAATATAAAACCAAGAATTAAACAAAGTTGGATTTAAAGATTACCTCACCTAAGCTTGAATATAAGAAGATATGAAGGTGGTACTGTGTTTGGTGTTGGTGGTGGTTGAGGGGGTGGTAGCAGGTGGTGCTGTGGTTGTGGGGCTGGCCAACAGCAGCCCTGGCTGGTGGCAGAAGGTGGCGGCAGCCACTAGAAGTTAGCACAGTAGCAGCAGCCCATGGGGAGAGAAAGGAGGAGAGGAAGAATACTAGCCTTTGCTTGGTCAAAAAAAATGACTTTGATGTTTATCTATAATAGTCGGCTGATATTTAAGCATGAAAAAGAGACTTTTTGCTAATCAACATTTAGCGCAAATGATGGTGTTTAACTTAATTTAATTAAACCCAAATTTTCGAGCCATGATTTGAGCCCAAAATGACTCGGGCTGCAAACCGGGCCCAAATAAATTGGGCTATACTTATTGAATTTGGGCCTAAGTTTACACATGGTTAAAACTTAAATTTTTGTGACATTATCAAAAATAATTTATTATTTAATCACATTTATCGGGGCCTTTAACTGATTTTTCTGAAATTTTGTGGTAAATGAAACTTGAATTGCAAAGTGGGGCCCGAAATGAATTTTCCTAACTGGGTTAATTAAATGAGATAAATAAATGTGAAAAATTAATAACATAGCTTAATTAAATAAATAAATATGATTTAGAGTCAAGCTATTACAGTCTTCTCCCCTTAAAGAGTTTTGTGCTTGAAACTTATGAACTTTGACGATCATGCAAGGTGATTTCAAATAGATATGATTACTTGGCTTTCACTTCTTGCTCATTTTCCCGAGTAGCTTCTGGGGAGGTATGATTTGCCCAAAGTAATCATGTGATATAACATCTGAATTGGATGCTCTTGAAAACACAAGACCCCCAATGACTGCAATAGATTTGATTATGACAACATGGTCAGGATCTAAAATGTATCGGCTGAATTGCGAGGTAAGGAACACGTTATGTATGTGTTTGAGTTCTATAGGCAGATCTGGTAGACAAGTTATGGAATTCGATCTTTCAATGAACCGATATATTGAAACTTTCTTACACCCTTAATTAATGAAACTTTCTGAAAAACCTTGTTATATATACGAAAGTCCAGGAATTTTCTTCTTTTATTAGTATAGCATTTCTGTCGCTTTCAATGGGATATTTTCAGGAATCTTCTACCATGTGTGACCTTATTAAATGCTGGAGAAGATCTTCATGAGCCATAAGATGATTTGTTGTCAATGTCTGCCGTTATTTTATCCTGATGTTTAATGAAAGATTCTCTGCTAGTGCTATCAGAACGTTAAGTGCCGGGAGTTCCATACTTTCTTTAAATGCAAATGCTAGTCGTAGGTCGTGAAGCACTACAGGCTCCAACTTAGAAGAGTTGATCCATCAATATTCTTGGATGCTTGCGCATCTGTTTCAGGATGATAAGAACTGTAAAAGTTCAATCTAGTTCTAAAGGCTCTTTAAAGTGCTTGCCAAAATAGGCTTGAAACCTCTGATCTCTATCAGACACTATGTTTGAGAGAATCTCATGACAAAGTCCATTGAAATTGAATCCCTTTCTCAAAATTTTGCTTTGTTCTTTAGAGCTCAGGATCGCTATCCTGATTCACTCTAATTTCCTCCATTAGGGAGGGCGGTAAAATAAGTGCCGGTAATTGAACATTCGCCTTCCTGTGCGATGCTAATTGAATGTCAAAGTCCTCAAGCTCTCTCAAGATATTCAATTGAGTACTACAGTGTTCAAGGTCTGTTTTGCCTTCCTATGCAGGGCATCTTCCCAACATTTTCCTTTCTTGGTTGACATTGGATCTGCCACCACTGATGTTTCATGTCGATTTAGCTTCTTCTAAGTGAAGATATACTTCAGACTCTAATGGTCAGTATAGATTGCACAATGTACACCTGACAAGTAATGTTTTTAAATTCTCAGTGCACCTGGATTATAGGTAAGGTACCACCCATAAGACTTGAACTGTTGGAAGGGATAAGGCACCACTATATCTTCTTGCTAACTTTGTAGCCTACTTCAACAAATTGATCAGGGAATATAATATTTGACAAATTCTTTCTGAACTCGATAACTCCCTACTAAACTCAAACGGTTTCTAATCTCAGTGCATTAGTGGGTCTTGAGTACTTAGTAACTGCTTCCATCTTTTGCAAATTGACCTTAATCTCATCCTTTGCAACCATATGTTCCAAAAATACCATTGCTTCTAACCAGTACTCATGCTTTTTATATTTGCTATGTTCCTCAAGGTCTGCAACACTATCCACAAATGAATAGGATACTCATCTCCGTCCACGGAGTATTTTAAGATATCTTTTATAAACACCACCACAAACTTATCTAAATAGGGTATGGAACTCTATTCATGTGATCCATAAAGGTTACAAGGCCATTAATTAGGGCATCACAGCAAATTCATAGTGGCCTAAACATGGTCCTTAGTGTGGTTTTAGGAATGTCTTTAGGTATAATCCTAAGTTGATGGTACCCTGACCTCAAACCGATCTTAGAAAAGAGTCCTGCTCCCTGCTGTTGATCACACAAGTCATCTATTAGGGGCGATGGGTATTTGTTTTTGATGGTGATTTTATTCCGTTCCATGAAATCAATACATAACCTCAAGGTTCCATTCTTTTTCTTTATTAATAGATCTGGGCATCCTATTGAGGAGCATTTGAATGGCCTGATAAATACTTTCTGTAATAGCTCGTCTAACTGAATCTTCAGTTTTCTAAGCTCTGTTGGAGCTATACGATATAAGGCGTTGGAGATAGGTTGAGCATAAGGGATTAATTCAATCTCATAATCAATTTCTATTTGCAGAGCGCCCCTGGTAATTCTCCAGGAAAACATCTATAAATTCGCAAACTATGGGGATATCTTCTGTTTTTTCTTCCTTAGGATGAATGTTAATAGCATAACACCAACACACAACATATCCTTGACATAAGAGCTCACTTGTTTCCATAACAGAATTTAAAGGATAGGGTTTTTCCTCTCTATGACAATTAAACATAGTTCTCTCCCATGTTCATCTGTTGAATTAACCTTAGGGTCATCACAATCCATCTTGACCCCGTAAGTATACAACCAGTTCATTTTCAGCATGACATCAATGTCTGACGAGTCAAATTGAATCAGAACTCTAGGGAATACTATCCCACCAATAGTAATTGAAACAAGTTTATGAGAGATAGAATACTCAACTCTAGAGTCATTGGATAACTTGATTCCATAATTGGTTTCTGCCTCCTTATTCTCAAGATTCACTTGCGTGGCAGATCATGTGAATATAAATGAATGAGTGACAACTGAATCAATCAATACACAAAATGGTTTCAAAATTAAAGGAGAGTTTCAGTAACTACCGCACCAGAGGTGGAAGTATCCTTCATGCTCAACACATACGACCTTCCTATAGCTGCGAGTCTTGGAAGTGGGAGTCCTTGTCTACAGCCTTCAGCCTTCGGGAACTGGAAGCAATGAGGTGCCCTAGGCTACCGCACCACATGCATTTGTTAGTTCCCACTTGGCAATTCAGAGTCTTGTGCTTAGTTCTTCTAAAAATCTACTCAAAGTAAAGTCAGGCCCTAAGAGCCTATTCTGAACAATGGTCCGCCAAATNNCAGTTTCACCAGCTAGATAAAATGTTCCAATGCTCACCCTTTTATCACCTGGAATCTCTATTATAGTGAAAACTTTCTCCATTCCTTGAATCCATTCTTCAGGTTCCACTGGGTTATACTTTCCACTCTAGAGTTCTTTAGTATGAATCAGCTAAAGACATTTTTTCAAGGGGCAATAACCCATCAAAATTTCTCACTGACGCAATCCAAATGCATGACAAAGATTTTGATTGCCAAACTTTAGCTTTATATAAGTGATCTTCAATAGGAAACTGAGGTTGAATCAGCTAAAAAGGGTAGACACATCACATTTTTCTTAGAAATGGATTCCACAAGTTAGACAACAATCAACCCCTACACAAAGTATAGTTAAGATTTACCTTCTGTTCAGGCATGCTACAAAATTATCATCTACTGATATGGGTGCAACCCAATCATAATCCAGCTACTAGTAACAATTGGGCTCTTAAAAACAGGAAAAAGTGTTCAGAACTGATGAAGATATGACATGAGAGTGAATAATGATGCAACTAGATGGGCGGATGCCATGAAGACAAAAAATGAAGCCCTGGTCAAAGTGAGGAGTATTCAACAGTTGATAGTCTAATAAGGACAATAGTAAATGGTATGTTGTCAGAAAATACAGTGAAATATTTTTAAGAGTAATGTCTACTTCATAGATGGAGGTGGAGTCAATGGACTGCTTGCAAAGTTTAGGCAATTTAACTAAGTCTTGAATTGTAATGGATTGAAGCAAAATGTCTCCCTAAAGCTTTTCTTGACATAACCACCCATTAAAATCACTCTCTAACTTATATAAATCGAAATAAACATCTTGATATTCATTCTCAATACCAATGATCACAAAATCTCACTTAAAACAATCAAAATCCATCATTACATCCTAAACTTGCACGAACATGGACAACCCCCATTTTTCTTTCTTTCAAGATGATTCAACCAGTAAAACATCAAAATAATTCTTGATTGCATCAAAACAACATGATTCATGATCAAAACTAATATAAAACCAAGAATTAAACAAAGTCGGATTTAAAGATTACCTCACTTAAGCTTGAATATAAGATGATATGAAGGTGGTATTGTGTTTGGTGCTAGTGGTGGTTGAGGGGGTGGCAGCGGGTGGTGCTGTGGTTGTGGAGCTGGCCAACAGCAGCCTTGGCTGGTGGCAGAAGGTGGCGGCAGCCACTAGAAGTTAGCACAGTAGCAGCAGCCCATGGGGAGAGAAAGGAGGAGAGGAAGAATACTAGCCTTTGCTTGGTCAAAAAAAATGACTTTGATGTTTATCTATAATACTCGGCTGATATTTAAGCATGAAAAAGAGACTTTTTGCTAATCAACATTTAGCGCAAATGATGGTGTTTAACTTAATTTAATTAAACCCAAATTTTCGAGCCATGATTTGAGCCCAAAATGACTTGGGCCGCAAACCGGGCCCAAATAAATTGGGCCATACTTATTGAATTTGGGCCCAAGATTATGCGTGGTTAAAACTTAAATTTTTATGACATGCTGAAAAATAATTTATCACTTAATCACATTTATCGGGGCCTTCTATCGATTTTCTCAAAATTTTGTGATAAATGAAACTTGAATTGCAAAGGGGAGCCCGAAATAAATTTTCCTAACTGGGATGATTAAATGAGATAAATAAATGTGAAAAATTAATAACATGGCTTAATTAAATAAATAAACATGATTTAGGGTCGGGCTATTACATGTAATCACTTGAGTGATTAGAATAGGTGTCACATCTATATTGGTCTTAGTGTAATCTGTTTATATACTTTCTATTTCAGTTGATTAGCATCTTAAGCCTTGTATTAGAATCTCTACCATGGATTGAAGAGAGAATATCATATAAGACCTCCCTCCATTTATAATGTACTCATATTATTACCTTGAATCTAGAACTTGAGTTTTACACTCGGTTTTCTCTCAAAATTCCTAGTGGCAATATCTTGAGTTGGCAGCTGAAGTGGTGATCCACTAGGTCATTTTATTTCTTCTTGGTGGTGTTTCTGTATGCCGGAAGCCCTAAAGTGACTACCCAAGTAAGCCTCAAGTGTGGTGTTTCTATATCACTTAAATACCACTTGATTTCCCAACTCTATCTAGTTTATTTCTTCTTAATGGTGTTTTTTTGATCCAAGAAGGAGTTAGCCTAGGTACATCAAGTGGTATGTGAGCTAAATCACTCTCCTAGGACCTTCCAGTAGCCAAAAATAGAACCCATTTAGTCCAAACACATTTCCAGTGCACAAAGAACCAATAGTATATCATCTACCCTCACTAGAGAACACGTAGTTGAGTAAGCTCTAAGGGGGAAGGCTGAGATTGAGGGAAGGGTCAAATACCTTCAATATCAGCTTAGGAAGCTAATATGCAAGAGTAGTAAAAGCATAAGGAAATCTAATAGTAGCAACAGACACAATGATTCCAGTTTTGCTTCTTTTGAGATGGAGGATAAAGACAACCCCTTTACCTTCTCTAGTTATGCTTCTTCTAGGGAAAGGTTGAGAAGACGTCATAGGATACAGGGAGGGATCATTTCAGGGTTGATAGCCTTATGTGTGAAGGATAGTTAGATCCTTACTTATTCTTATATTGGCTCTAAGTTGTGAAGAGAGTCTTTGAATACAAGCAAATCCTTGATGAGAAGAAGGTTAAGTTGGTTGCCTTGAAGCTAAGAAAATATGCTTCAATCTGGTGGTCCAATGTGGTAGCTAAGAGGGTTAGGAAGTGGAAAGCCAAGATCAAATCTTGGAGGAAAATGAGAGAGGAGTTGAAGGTTGCATTTTTTCTAGATCACTACCTCCAAGACAACTTCCTTAAGCTCTACAACTTAAAGCAAGGAACCAAGAGTGTAGAGCAATATACAAGAAAATTGGAGCAGTTGTTACTAAAGTGTGATCTTAGAGAAGATGAAACCTAAGCCTTAGGCTGATATTTAGCTTAGTTAGATAAGAAGAGAGCTCATATGATTGAGTTGCATCCTATATAACTCTAGATGACCTTAGTTCTCTTGATTACAAATTTGAATTACAAAGGAAAGTTAAGGAAAAA
>NCQV01048477.1:11618-21909 GCA_002740545.1 Lophocereus schottii
AAGCAGAACCTATCCTTTCTAGAAACCATCCTAAAATCTTCTAAGACCAAACTACACTCCATGAGATAGAATCATGTCATGTTTAGCCCCTCAAACCACAACCAAACCAACTCCTAAGCATGTGGATGCTAGGAGGAATTTCAGGGGTCAAGGTCTGGGCCACATAGCTTCTAAATCCCCAAACAAATAAGTGGTGACCCTAACTTAGTACCAGTCAGTTTGTGAGAACATGGAGGAGGTTAAAGAAGAGGAAAACAAGGATCTCTTCTTGACTGAGAAGAGAGAGGAATGTGAAGAGGGTCCATATGACAGGGACTCAAGCTAATAACCCCTTTAGATCTGATATCTATCCCTACTACCTACCAAATTCAATTAGGAAGCTGTAAAGAGGGCAGAAGAGCTCAAGGATATGTATACTAAGGTCAAAGAGAGGATTGAAAATAGTAATGAATGAGCAAGGACTCAAGCCACTAAGCATAGGAAAGATGCTCACTTCGAACCTAGAAACCTATTGTGGATTCACCTAAGGAAGGAAAGATTTCCTAGGAAGAGAAAATCCAAATTGATTCAAAGGTCAAATGGACCATTTGAGGTTCTTGAGAGAATTGGCCCTATTGCTTACAAGGTGGACCTTATTAAGGAGTTTAAAGTCTTAGTCACCTTCAATGTGGCTGATCTGAGCCTATATTATGCTGAAGATGAAGAATTACCTAGTTTAAGGGAAAATTCTTTTCATAAAAGGGGGCTGATAGAGATCAAGGCACCAAGAGTTCTACTGAGCCTGAGAGGTAATGAAGGAGAGTCCAATCCCAAAAAAGATTAAGGAGACCATACCCATAGTTAAGGATCAGCTATAGCAGCCGAGTAAAGTCTAGCTAGTTCAGCCTAGTTCTAGCAAGTTTCATCATTTTGTATGGTTAAGAGATTAGCCAACCCAGTTAGAAATCAAAATAGTACATTTCAGACATGAATCCAGTATAGGCTAGTTTTAGAGGGATTTTTGAAGTCTTCTTAGCATGTATCCTTCACATTCATTTAGGCCTAGAAAAGCCATATAAATATTTATCAGATAGGTCTCCAAAAGATGGAATATAGCACCCTCAAGACTTGCTTTTATCCTGGGAAGTTTGGAGAAAACAACCTTTTAACCAGTTCTTGTTTTGTTCACCCAGAATGCTAATCAGCTGGTCTAATCAAGTTACAAGTGGCCTCTGCTACTTTAGGGAGTGTTTGAAGTACTAAGATTAATAATTTATGTTTAACTTAGATGACACCTCATCTAATTACTTGCGTAATTAGAATAGTTGTCACATTTATACTATTCTTAGTCTAATTTATTTGTATGCTTTCTAGGCTGAGCTGATTAGTATCTTAAGCCTCGTATTAGCATCTCAATCATGGATTATAAGAGAGAAGGTTGTATAAAACCTCTCACCTTTTGTCATAGACTCAGATTATTACTATTGAATCTAGAACTTAAGTTTTACACTTAGTTTTCTCTCAAAATCCTTAGGGAGTGTATCTTGAATTGATAGCTCAAGTGGTGATACATTAGGTCATTTTAGATCTTCTTGGTGATGTTTCTGTATCCAGGAAGCCCTAAAATGACGGCCCAAGTTAGCCTAAAGTGTGGTATTTCTATATCACTCGAAGATCTCTTGATTTCCTAACTTTATTTTATCTGTTTCTTTTTATTTGTGTTCATTTTAGTTTCTCATCCAAGGAGTCAGGCTGGGTACATCACACTATGTATGAGAGATTGGCACTAGGGGAGCTTAAACCTGGAAAAGTGGTCCTTCAACCAGCCAACCATCCCTATAGTCTTTCTAGAGGGATGGTTGAGGATGTATTGATTAAGGTAGAAAAATTCCTATTTTCAATTGGCTTTGTTATGTTAGAGACTAAGGTTATGGTGAGTCCCGAACATGAAATGTCACTAATCCTTGGTCAACCATTCCTTGTTACTTTAATTGCTCTCATCAATTATAGGGATAAGAAAATGAAGTTAACATTCAGGACTATGACAATGGATTTAAATGTGTTTAGACTCTAAAAGCAACCCATAGGATTAACTAAATGTTTAAGTGAATGAAGTTAGCATTTGAGAATATAACAACGGTATTTCCTCTGTCTTTCTTCATTTTTCTTTCAATATCTTCTTCTCTTTCTCTCTCTAATGACAACCCGCTCCTCTGCCCTCTCACTCTACACTTAAATTCTTTAATCTCTTATAATTTTTATCAATCTCACTCATAAATCCTCATTTTCTCTGAAGATTTCACCCATATTCATTTCACTCACTTCTCTCTCTAAAATCCTGATCTCCATTGTTGAGGTTAAAGGAAGTAAAGAATGAAAGCTTGTTGCTTGACACCATCTCCACACAATTCAAGTTTGAGAAGAGCAATTCGGAGCAATTTGCATAAGGTCATCCACCCCATCCACACAAGCATTCCAACCATAGGCAAGAAGAGAGTTGGTGACACCTCCAAAACACCCTCCCTCCTTAAGAAGTCAGCAAGGACTTCTTCTTCAAATGCACCCATAAAGACCAGAGGTAAACAAAATGCCTTTTCTTTAATCCTTCCTTCAAGTATAGAGGCTTGTTGTTTGCCAGTGATGAATAAAGAATGAAGGATGAGCAATTGAGTACTAGGATGACTTGTGAGGAAAGGTATTAGCATGTGGAATCATTAAGGGCTTTGGGGATGTTGCATGATGTGGGAACCTTACTTGGTAATTTGGGATGGCTTGACTTTTTGGAAATAAAATGTGTATCATATGATAGGCTTGTGCTTGAATTCTTGAGCTCCCTTTATGTGGATTGGTTCAGGTCTTATACGGATAAGGACATGGTAATCTCTTTTTGTATGTTCAATATGGACCATAGAATGAGTTTACAGCAGTTTCATGAGCTTCTCCACCTCCAGGTGCATGCCGATGCATTCAGAGATGTTCCTAGTTGACGGAGGCTCAACCTTGATTTATTTAGCATCACCTGCTCCAAGTGCAAAACCTACACATATAGGTTTGGAAGCCCTCAAATTTGTGACCCTAGAAAAGAAAAGGACACGGACATATGTAATATCAACATACACTACCTATAATGTTTTATGGCTAGTATTATTTTTAGGTGACATGATAGCTAAAATGTGTGTAGGAAACCAGAGTTATTTGTTATTTGGTGTGCTTTGACAAGTATGCATCTGGAGACCAATTCCTTCATCATTTGCCATTTGGTGAAGGTGGCCAAAACTATCCACCAACATGTGATTAGTGTTAATAGCATAATCACTGCCATAACTCAAGCATTAAATCATAGTGGGAAGTTTGGATCCCTTATCCCCTACTTCTTAGGGGGAGGAATCTCGACATTGCTACCTTAGCCCACATGACCCTTATTGATACTAAAGGAAGCACCTATAAATACCCTAGTTCTTCAATTATCCTAATGTAGCTTGCACAACAATAGACAATAAGAGGAATCTATATTGTGGTGGGGTAATTATCTATGAAGAAGTGATGGGGAAAGATGATGAAGGGATGGGACAAGATGATGATGGGGCATGATGTTGATAAAGGTAAAGGGGAAGAGGGGACCGTAAAGACCAAGAGGGAACTGAAATGCAAGTGGAGAATGAGCCCACTTAACAACCTCTATTCTAAGAACCACTTTCATTTGAGATGGGGGGGCTTCTTGTCTTTGCCTCAAGCATATCTTAATATTGCATTTCTCTAGTCTTTCTCTAACCTCCAAGTGGAGGTAGATGGCCTACGATAGGGTTACAATGAGATGAGACAAGACATTCACCAGATGGTTGGGTACACGGATTCCATTGAGCAGGGTGTCACATATTTTAGAGGCTTCATTGACCGCCAAGAGGAAAGAGAATTGAGGTGGATGAGGTGAGAAGGGGGATAAGCCATAAGAGAGGCTTGCAAATTAGAGGAGAGGAGGACGAATGAGGTCATTTGGGTACACTCAAAAGCCATGTAACAATTAGAAGAGCGATAATACACTTTCATAGGTGATTTAGCAAGTTTATCATCATTCTTTCCTTTTCCCCACACGTTTGACCATCTATTTAGCCTGGTGGTACCTATTGAATATGAATGGTATTCCCCCACCCCTCTGCTACTCTTCATAACATCTTATACTTTAGGGAGGGATATCACATGTGAATTCTTGATGGGGGTATTCATAGGTGGCTTCTTATATGCATCTCATTACCCCCAGTACTTGTGATATTATGATGATGTGAAGGCCATATGAGATGAAATTTGGTTGTGATTGCCCATTATTTAAGGATATTGTGTGGGTTGGTTGTAAGTACAAATTTCATGAATGGGATTTTGAATGCGTAATGAATGGGCTCCTAGGAGCATCGGCAATGTGTATAGTTGCATATAGGGTTGTTATTACATTTGTGCTGCAAATATCAATACATGCATTATGACATTGTGTAATCTCTACCTTGCAAGGTATTGTCCTCCCTCTCCTGGGTACATACTTTCCTTTCATTTTTGTTTTCCTTTTCCTTTTTCTTTTCCTTTTAGGACTCGTATTCCCCATAATGAGGACATTATGCATTTTAAGTATATGGGTGTGGACGCTATTCCACCAAATTTTTGAAGAAGAAAAAAAAAAGAGATAAGTTTTTGAAAAGTCAAAAAGATTTTCTAGTTTTTCTTGTAAATAATGGGTTTTAAGGGAAAATGTGCAACTTTCATCGGTAACGATCCATTTTGTTTGGATTCGAATGGCATATAATTAGGGTGTATATAATAGATATTACGTCCTGTTTTTTAGCAACTATTGTTAGGTTTTAACCTAATAGATAAGACTAAGTATGGTATGTGAACCCACGATTTTTTGGCCCTAAATGGACCACTTCATCATTTGTGGTAATGTGCTTTCTTTTATAAAAGACTCATTCAAAGTTGTCACTCTCTAGAATTTAGCCTAACTCTGTCTGAAACCACCTATTGCATTTGTATGAATAATGAGAGGACGGAGACACTATTTGTGTAAGTTTGAAGCCACATTAGCTAAAAAGCCTCCCTCTATGCATAAGTGCACCTCTAGCTAATCCTTTTGACCTTGATTATCACTATTCTTGTTGTGAACCACCCCTTTAGCCCTTAGCCTTAAATATGTCCTCACCTAAGCCAACGCTAAGGAGCACCACTTTGATGAGGGAGTTGGGGAATGTTGTGAGAGAGAGCAATTTTGGTGTGTCACATAATCATACAAATAAAGAGAGAGTAGAGCATGATGGTTGACTTGAGCATGTGCAAACTTCAGAAGGAGTTAATTGAATGTAAAACCTCCATGGTAAGTGCTTTTGCGTTGAAAAAAAAATAATAAAGAAAACTAGTAAAATGAAAAAAAGGAACATGAGAAACAATAAAACAATGAAAAAAAAAATAGAGCAAGTGGAAGCAAAAGTATTGGCATGGAAGGTTCGTCGTGTGTTTAGTTCATGCAAGGAGGTTGTGTGTTTTATGAGGGATGGTCATTGATGATAGGGGGATGTGGCAACTCCTTAGTTTTGGCTAATTATCTTGTCATTCCTAAAATATTAATCCCTTTCTAAACCATTGATTTAAGCCTCATCACAACCCATAAAAAGTCCTATTGATTATCAAATTGCACGGGCATTCTATTAGTAGAGAATGACAACTAGGCAAACTTATGGTAGAGTGTATCTTTTGAGTTAGGCATGAGCATAAACATTCCATCATTTCAAACACTTAAGACGAGAGCTCCACATAACCTAAAGTGAGTTAACTATTGGTTACTTTTGTTGAAAAGAGTGGGCATGAACACATTATTGCTATCTAACAAGACCAAGGATCTTGATTGTGTACCCGATGTATGTGCTATACGTCTCTTTGTCATTATGAAGAATTGTTGATTTAAGTATGGCATGATTACCTCTTAGATGTTGCTTTGTACAAGTTTGTGAAAAACCAAAAAAGATTTTCTATTTTTCTTCATGTTTTCTTTTTCTTCTTCAAAGACTTTGTTGGTTTGTCTTCCTTAAACCATCACTAAACCGCACTCATCTACTTGGAGAACCAAAGGGTTTGAAGGACTTGGTGCATACGCTAAATATAATCATTGCACCTACGAAAAGGTGTTTTCCTCATGTTTCACTTGAAGGTGAGTAAAATCTAAGTGTTGGGGTATTTGTTCGAAATGCTTGATTTTAGCTTGCAAATAACCATTAATGTGGTGATTTGTCTATGTTTTATGCCTTGTAGGAAAACAACTAAAGAAGTTCCCGACTGGAGTATTTGTCAACCCACTTTGAGGCCTAAAAGATTGGAAGTGCTAAAAAGGCATTCTAGGGTATGCCAAGGTTGTCAAGGCAGGCCACAGTAGGAAGAGAACACAAAATGAAACAAATAGGGATTTAGCACGATAGCATCGTGCCATGTAGCATGCTCATTACTCAGCAGTCTAGGAAGCAGAAATTTGGTACGATGGCCCCGCTCCATGTGGCACGCCTGTGCCAACATACGAAATCACTTGTATTAAAATTGGGATTTGGCTAATGAAAAAGGGGGTGATATTTTTTTTTTGAGGTTTTATCTTTAGAATAACAGCTTTTCATTAGAGATTCTTGATTCTACATTGATGAAAGTTGATCTTTGATCGAATTCTAGCAATTTCTTGGTACTCATATTTCATTAGCTCTTAATTGTAGTTCATCTCTCCTCGATTCTTACAATCCTCTATTTTCGTACACTTAAACTCAGCCCTGAACCATGGATTTTTTATGAACTAGGGGTATGGGGAGATTATTAGATCAATCCTAGTGGGTTTGTATCCTTAATATATTCCTCTAAACTTAACAGTCTTTCTTTGCATTTCCCTCCTCAACTTTATATTCATCATTTTAACTTTGAGTTAGGCATTTTAAGGTTCACAGTTCATCAGTGAAAGCTTAAATTGAGCATTAATTATTGTTATATGGTGATTGGTTGTTGATTAGAAGAAAATTGATCACGAAAAATCCATCATCAAGAGACTTGCATTTGTAACTTTCTCTCTCCTCATTCTTATTACTTATTATTAAGTAGAATAGTAGCATATTCTCTTTTTCTCGGTGATCTTAAAAAGTAGTTGGGAATTGTTGGTGGCCATGTCATGCCACAGGCCCTTTTAAGCATCTTCATATTTTTTTATGTCCTAAGTTTTTACATTTGTGTGGTATTTAGTGATCGATAGGTTAGTTGAAATTTCAATTGTTTGTATTAAAATTTGAGTCCTTGTTTGTTGTGTAGTTAGTCTAGATTTGCATTTTAGAGTAATATAGTTCAGTTAATCACATAGAATCCCTCTCACAATTGAGACAAACTTAGGCTAATCTCCCATCATCCCAGAGGAGGACATCTCCCCTTTCTCACCATAAAAATCTACCAACAAGTCCCCTCTTGACAATGTGAGCCAGTAGTGACTTTAATAAGTACCTTACTCAAAAATTCAAAAGTTAGCTCACTATAGATATGGTCCCGAGTCTTGAGAAATTGAACCATACCACCCCGAGTAAACAACCAACAAATATCCTCCGTGAAAACCAAAGTGATGAATAAATCCTTATCATAAAATCTAGTAGCATGAATTTTTCTACTTTTTAAAGCATTAAATCTAGCAATATGATCAGGATTAGTTAAACCAAGAGGATGAGGACCATTACGTCGAGTCCTTGTATCAGTAGATGTTCAGAAGGCTCATGGTGCCTATTTTCGTACCTGTCTTGATGTTCCTATTCCTTGAATGGTCATTAGCTTCTTCTTTGGTGCCATATGAATCAATTAGAAAGTAATGTGGAAGATTTTTAGATTTCCTCAACAATTGAGGATGTTGGAATATGGCAGGAGAGAGAAATTAGAGAAATTGCAAGAATTAGTGGTGTTGGAGGTTAAAGAAAAGAGAATTAAAGGAGAAATTAGGGAAGTTAGCTTCAAAAAGAGTGAAATTGAAGAGTGGGGTTGAAGGTTTCAAAATAAGGAAGATGAGGAAGAAGAGGATGAAATATTTATGGAAATTTTAGGAAATTTGGAGGAATGGAGATGAATGTGATAAAATATAAAACATTTAAAGTTTAAATTAAGGAAAAGTGAAAAGAGTACAGGGTGTTGTTATAAAGGTTTTAGAAAGGGAGAAACATAGCTTTAGAGAGAGAAAAAGAGTTGAAGAAAGGGGAGAAGAAATAGTGAAGACGGTCAAGATCGATTAAAGACCCTCGATCATAATGGACCAGGGGTCACCATGGACTGTGATTCCCACCATATACCCTTTGTGGTGTCCTCTATCCTCTTTTTTTATTTTTTTGAGTTGGGTTGGCCATAAACAATGGCCTCAGTCATGGACCAATCGTAGTCAACCTTGACTCTTAATGTTTTTCACATTTTTAGCCGTGGACCATGGTTTTAACCACTTATAGTCTATGGTAGACTCTATCTAAACCTACAGCACTCATGCTCATCGTTTTTTTCAAATATCTTAAGCGTTACATACATTAAAGCTAAAAAGAAAAAGAAAGCAATAACATGAATTGAGTTGCCTCCCAACAGAAGCTCTTTTAGGATCGAGAGCTCGACCTTCTCCTTCAATGCGAGCACAGGATCAGTTAGAGTATAGGCAGTGACCATTGGAGGCTCCCTATGAGATAGGGCTGAAGGAACTATCTATTAACCTTGAATAAACCAATGGGCTCACTTCACATCTCAACTTGTACCACAAGGAAAGATCTCGGTAACTTAAAATGGCCCCAACCACTAGGACCTCAACTTTCCCAGAAACAATCTCAATTTAAAGTTGAACAATAGAACCACGTCAACGTCCTAAAACTGCTTCTTGAAGATATGCTTGCCATGTCAAGTCTTTGTTCTCTCCTAGTAAATCTTAGAACTCTCATAAGCCTCCAGCCTCAACTCATCAAGCTTATTGAATTGCAATATTCTCTACTCTCTACCGCCTTAAGATCAAAATTGAGTGTCTGAATAGCCCAATAAGCTTTATCTTCCAACTTAACTTACAAATGGTAAGACTTTTTAAACACTAACTGATATAGAGTAGTGTCTATGGGAGTCTTATAAGTGGTCATGTATGCCCATAGAACATTATCAAGCTCTAGTAACGAATTTTTTCAAGGCCATTCCATCATTTTCTCCAAAATACTCTTCAACTCTTAGTTAGATAACTCCACTTAGCAGCTTATTTGTGGGTGTTAAGGTGTAGCAACCTTGTGAAAAATCCCGCATTTCTTTAAGAGTGACACGAGTGGTTTTGTTGTAAAAATGAGTTCCGCTGCTACACAAAGAGCCCTTGGTGTGCTAAATCTTATGAAAATGTTCTTCCCGAAGAACTTTATCACCACCTTAGAATCATTGGTAGGAGTTGTTACAGCTTACACCCACTTGGAAACATAATCGACCTCCATGCGGATGTAGAGATTATTGTGGAAAGGAGGGAACGAACCCATCATGTCAATTTCCCATACATCAAAGGCTCCACTTCAATAACACCACTTTGCATCTTTTGTCACCTTGAAATATTTTTCGTACATTTGCATCGATCACATGTCATCACAAACTTCCTCGTATCCTTGAAGAGAATGGACCAGTAGAAGACTGATTGAAGAGCCATCATAATTTTCTCATTTGGGCCAAAGTGTCCACCATAGGTAGAAGCATGGCATTGGTGTAAGACACTATGGACCTCATCTTCTAGCAAACATCTCTTATAGATTGCATCTCCAGATAGGTTGTAAAGAAAATGCTCCTCCTATAAATAGTATTTAGCATTGGCTCAGAATTTTTTCCTTTATGAATATGACTACCCCGGGGGTAATACTCCATAGACTATGAAATTCACCAAGTCAACATACCATTGAGTAGCTTGGTGAGAGACAGCAAGAAGTTGATCACCCAGGAATAAATTACCTATGGTGATGTACCTGCCGATGGGTCTAAGCTAATACTCAAAAGAAGAGTGAAAGCTTACAAACCAAGGGTGGATACAATCAAGGGAAACCAAAGGAAATTGGCACATAACGATGTAAAACCGAGGAGTCAAGGCAACACAAGCAACCTCACTTCTAAGAGAGACAACTCGAGAAGGGGAGACGCACGATCGTGCGTCCAACCGTGTGCAGCCTCGGGCTGGAATTTGCAGGGTACGCAAGGGCGTGCGTGAGACCGTGCGTGGACTGTAATGAGTTTGCTTGGATGAATCTTCACGGTTTTGGATGCCTTTGAGAGTATAGCCTATTCTAAT
>NCQV01048478.1:7136-19865 GCA_002740545.1 Lophocereus schottii
CGATTCTCATGAATCTCATATATACACACACCCACACACATAACATGCATGGAAGATATACGGCAGACTAGAGAATTACGTTCTTAGGTTGTATCTTGGTCAATAAGTGGCTGTTTTAGTTGATGTTTGTGTTTGAAACTAACAACCTGTACGAATTTATTTGTTCGTGATTTGCAATCTCTAGAAAATAGTAACTGTTTTTCAGCTGTGTGGTGGTCGTACTTTCTTTATTATTGTAAGAGACGTTCCGAACTAAGTAATCGAAAAAATATACACATACACATGCATGCATATATACATCTATATTGCAGTGCTAGTGTGGATAGCTCGAGTCATCACTTTCAGACTAAGGGCAGATGACAGGTCCACAATGTCGCTATTGCTATTGCTCGGTATGGAAAAGCAAGACACATCGAAATATAGTTTCCCTGCGTGAATGTAACTATATGCTTGGATTGGATGTACCAGCATCAAACCTAGTAAGATGCTTGAACGCAATACATTGTAAGATCTGGGCAAATGAATTAATAACAAACTTTCAATGTTACAGTCACCCTTCGCTCTCTCACGCCTCTAACTGCTATTCCGTCAATCTTCAAGATCTATGGTGTACAAGAAGCCTCATAGAATAGAAAAATTAGATGCTAATAAATTGTACTTTTAGAAGTTTGGATCGTAGTACACCATATTATAAATTTGGACATTAGAAGTATGAACTTTTGAGTTTCATATTGGATCACAACGGAAAGATGATGTGGCAGTTTGAGCTATGTTAAAATTATTTTTTTAATAACATAGCTGTATATAATACCCCTATGCACGCAGTTGACTATTGAAGGTAGTTGACTCTTGATTTAAAGAATTAAAATGGTTTGACCCGTTAACAGTCCACAACATCTTTCGTTTCTTTCTCTCTTTACTCTCGTTGAGTTGAAATTAGGGCAAAGCAGATCTAGAGAGGGAGGCAGAGGAATATTAGAGGGAGAAAACAGTCGAATATGATTGGAATGGGGACAACAATGGTGTACTTCACAACAACACTTCAATGTGAAAACAACAAACTTCATCAATACCCCATCACAGAGACACAGCAAGACACAAAGACTCTTAATCTGATTTCCCCACCAGGCACCAACTAAACCCTAACCCATAAATTACCCACATTTTCACATATTATGTCCCACTTTTACTCTTACTTAGCTCAAATTAGATTTGAATTACCGAATATCAACATAATATCAAGATGCTTGCCCGCCTTCCACTCCCATTGATTTCCACCGGAGATCTGCTAGTTAAGCTTCCTTCACAATAAGCTTCGATTCTCCTTCAACTCCACTTGATTAGTTGCTTCAAATTATGCTTCCTTACTCCAAATGCATGCCGCCGATTTGCACATCAGATTACGTCTCTGCAAAAATTGGATCCTCTTCGATGAAAATTTTCAAGAAACAGCACTTGATGACTTCAGCTCTAGGTGCTCACGTTCAATTCACGGAGAGAGAGATTTTAATTGCTTAAAAGAAGAGTCGAGAGCGAGGAAAAAAAAATCAATTTTAACGTAGCTTCAGTTACCACATCATGTTTCTGCCACCTTCACCACCGTTCAATGTAACAACATTAAATACGTCAAAAACACAAGGTGCTACTGTCCAAGTTTATAGTGCGAGATATTATCGATCATCCAAATCTAAAAAAGTACAGTTTATAGCATCCAATTCCCCGTAAAATATGAAGAACTTGGATGGTGACATATTTATTGTTGGAAAAGCTTCAAAGTGTTGTAAAGTCCAGTTCAAAGGAGGTCATTATTTTTAAGGAGAGGACAAAGTCTCGCATGGGAAGATACTGCAGCGGGTAGTGGGTACTTCATGCGTGAACTCTCTTTGAATTTGATAGTATTGAGTTGTTTACAACCTGCTTGTCACCTTCCAAAACCGATTGTTCACTAATCGAAGGACTGGTTCAAAAGGCCTTGCTCTGTTGCTAATTTATTTACAAAAGGTCAACCAAGCTCGGGTGACGTTGTGCATTGGGTTTTCTATCTTTTCAATAAATGATTGTTTACTGATTAAGGCACTGGTCCAAAAGCCTTTCAGTTGTCGCTAATTCATTTGTAGGTAGATTTCTCTCGATTAAATATAGAAAAATTACACTATTTTCTTCTCCCCCTCTCTTCGCCCTTTTTTTTTTTTTTTAATAGTTTGAGCAAGGATCATTTGACCTCTAGCCTCCTCGAAATCGTGTATTCCTACGAGTGTTCGTGACTGAAGAGTTTGTACTACTTCTCAGGCGAAGTTGCTTTCAGAATAGTGGTTTTGTCACGCCACAATGTTATATTATGTATTTCAAATGACCTGCTGTTCATTTCAAACCTCTATTCTTCACTCAAAACTTGGGCTGTTCATCTATGATTTGCAACTTTTTATTTCTATATTTCAGTATTCATTTACTTTAAAATATTTTTTTATTTTTTTGATTTTTTATTGTGATTGTTGTTTGTTACATCCAACGCTAATATCTATTACTCAATACTATAAGCCAATATATTCTTGGTCTACTTTTGAGGCTAGTTTTTATCTTTTTTTTTCTTTTGTACGCACAATGTGCGATTCATAATTACAACAACACCTCCCAGTGTGGGTCCCATTTTCGCGGGGCTGGGGAGATCCAACTATAGGCAACTTTACTTCTACCGGCATTGCTACCCGTGGAGAGGCTGATTCCAAGAGACCCACGAAAAGAGTTTTGTGAAAATATTTTAAAGAAGAAAGATTTTGCGGAAACCTTTAATAAGAAAACATTTTATAAATGAAAGATTCTATAGTAAGGATGCCCGAGACAAATAAAAGATAAATACAAGATCAGTTGCTGAAGCTATGAAATAAAAGGACAATAAAATAGAATAAGGCAATATACTGGACAACTAGCGGTAAGCAGACGAGAACTCTTCACGGAAGACAATACAACCTGCATACAAACAACACATACAAAAAAGCCACAGCAACCCAAAGAAAACTACGGGGTCGCCTCTGCGCCATCTACGGTCCTAATCCTATCCCGCCACAACTTCCTAACCTGAGTCATGTCCTCCGTCAAACCGATAACTTTCAAGTCCTCTCGAATCACCTCGTCCAAGCTTTTTTTTGGTCGTCCACTCCCTCTTCTGTCTTTGGGGATGCCGATCCTCTCACATCTTCTCACTTGAGCGTCCCCACTCTTCTTTTTCACATGACCAAACCATCAGAGTCTTGTTTCTCTCAACTTATCTCCGATGGGAGCTACTTTAACTAAGTCTCTGATAACTCCATTTCTTAATTCTGTCTATTCTCATATAGCCGCACATTCACCTTGTTATCCTCATCTCTACTATCGTCAGCCTTTGGACTTGCGTCTTTTTTAGAGGCCAACATTCTGATCCATAAAGAACGGCCGGTCTAACTACCATGCGATAGACTTTGTCTTTCAATCCAAGAGGCACACTCTTATCACACAGCACACTTGAGGTATGCTTCTATTTTTGCCAGCCTACTTTTATTCTCTAGTTAATGTCTTCGTCAATATCCTTGTTCTGCTGAATGATCGAGCCTAGATACTTAAACTTATCGACCTTAGGTATCGGCCTTCCATCCAGGGTGACTTCTCCTCTCGCATCTACCGTTCCACTGAAACAACAGTGAAGGCACTCCGTTTTCGATCTACTCACTCTAAAACCTCTAGATTTCAGAATGTGCCTCCATCGCTCCAACTTGTCATTAACTCCTTGTCTAGTCTCATCAATAAAAACAAAGTCATCTACAAAAAGCATACTCTAAGGTAACTCATCTTGAATCCCTCTTGTAAGTTCATCCATAACTAGAGTGAAAAGAAAAAAGCTCAATGCGGAACCCTGATGCAGGCCCCTACCAATGAAAAAGTCATTAGTGACCCCTCCCGGCGTCCTAACACTCGTCCTACCTTTCTCGTACATATTCTGAATAACTCAAATATATGAGGGTAGCACTCCTTTCTCCTCCAGACATCTCCATAAAACTCCACGCGGAACTCTATCATAAACTTTCTCCAGGTCAATGAACACCATGCGGAGATCCACCTTTCTATCTCTATACAAACCCATGAGTTTTCTAAGGAGGTAAATCGTCTCTATGATCGACCTGCCTGGCATAAAACCGAATTGGTTCTTTGAAATTGAAACATCCTTCCGCAACCTTCTCTCAATCACCCTTTCCCATAACTTCATAGTGTGACTGAGTAACTTTATACCCCTAAAATTATTACAATCCTGAATATCCCTTTTGTTCTTGTACAAAGGGATAATTGTGCTAGACCTCCAATCTTCGGACATCTTACCAGTCTTAAAAATAACATTGAAAAGTTCCATTAGCCACTCCAAACCTTTCTCACCCAAACACTCCCACACTTCCACCGGTATTTGATCTGGACCCTCTGCCTTTCCATTGGGCATCTTCCACATGGCCTCTTTTATCTCGTCCTTACTGATATGACCACACTCTCGCGGTTCCGCACTCGTCTCACCACACTCTCGTTCCCTGCTTTGGGACTCTTCCATCCCTTTGCCATTGAGGAGATTGGAAAAGTATCTTTGCCATCTCTCCTTGATCACTGCATCCTCAAATAACACCTTACCATTTTCATCCTTGATACACCTCACAACATCTAAATCCCTTGTTCTTCTTTTCCTAACCCTTGCTAGTTTAAAAACATTCTTCTCCCCTTCTTTAATCTCCAGTCCATAGTACAACCTATCATAAGCCATGCTTTTAGCTACCGCAACAGCTTTCTTGGCTACCTTCTTAGCTGCCTTATATCTAGCTCTACTAACAACTCTCTCTCCATCCGCTCCGCTATTCAAGAAATCCGCATATGCCTCTTTTTCTCCCCGACTTTCTCCTTTACCTCCTCGTTCCACCACCAGGCACCCTTCATTTTGTTACCACCCTTTCTAGAAGTACCTAGGACTTCTTTAGTCGACCTTCGAATATAATCTGTCATTACTTTCCACATTGTATCTGCATCCTCTACCCGCCTCCAAGCTCCTACTTCAGTACTCTTCTCTGTTAATAACATGACGTTCTCCGTTATGAGGGTCCACCACTTAACCTTAGGGTCCTTCACTCTCCTCTTCTTCCACTTTGAACATTTGAACTCCACATCCAACACTAGCAGCCTATGCTGAGTTCCTATACACTCACTAGGAGTTACCTTGCAGTCTTTGCAAAACCTCCGACCATCCGTCCTCGTTAGGAAGTTATCAATCTGGGTCTTCACAGAGCCACTCTTAAAGGTCACCAAGTGGTCCTCTTACTTCTTGAAAAAGGAGTTTACCACCAATAATTCATGGGCCACTGCAAAGTCCAGCATAGAGACTCCTCCGTTGTTTCTCTCACCAAAACCGAAACCCCCGTGGGCCGTATCATGCCCGCCTGAGCCAACTCCAATATGACCATTCAAGTCTCCACCTATGAAAAGTTTCTCGCTCCGAGGCATCTCCTGGATGACCATATCCAACTCCTTTCAAAAAAGCCTCTTAATATCATCCAACAGATCTATTTGGGGTGCATAAATACTAACCACATTTATAAATTCTGAACCCACCAAAACCTTAGTGGCCGTAATTCGGTCACTCTTACGCCTCACTTCAACAACGTAGTCTACCAACTCCTTCTCAACCAAAATGCCAACTCCATTCCTCGCCTTGAAAGACCCCGAATACCACACTTTGTACCCATCAACTTCTCTAACTTTAGCCCCCACCCACTTCGTCTCTTGAACACACGCTATATTAATTCTACACCTATGCAACGACTTAACTAATTACAGACTTACCCGTAAGCGATCCAATATTCCAAGACGCTAGGCGCACAATCCGAAACCCTCCACCCCTCCTACCCCCGCTTCCTCTCGGAGGACTGGCTGAAACAACTACATTGCTCGCCACTAGCTAACAATCGAAGAAAAATACTAAAAACAACAACACAAAAATACTAATAAGATTTAGGATAAACAATGAATAGTAAACTATCTGGTACACAAAGACAAGAGACTATGGTGAATCTAAAATTTCTGAAGAACGAGAATGCCACAGTTATTCATACAATCACAATCCAAGGCGTGAATTCCAACTTCCAACCAAATGTTGGTAAAGACTGCAACCTTAGATACAGACAACAAGAAATCAACAAGAAGCACAAGTGCCCAGAATAATAACTACAACGAGCTCTTCTACCAACCACCCGCAGTCTACCAACCAACACCAGAATTCCAAACTTTTCTAAAGAACAAGCAATTCCACCATCACTGATACAATCAAACTTGGACTATCCAGGCAATGCTAGTAAAACTACAACTTCAGATTCACACGACAAAACCCTAAATTTGGTCAAACGGGAAAATCAAAAAAACACCCAAATCCCAAAAATTACTCAAGCTGAAAACGACACACCGAATGCTATAAACAACACCAAAAGGGCAACCAACAAAACCCCAGAAACATTCACAAGAATCAGATTAAAGGGCAATCAATCCCTGTTGAGAAAAGCGAAGAAAACGCAGATCCAAAGGCCACAGGGGTACTGAATTACCGAGGAACTAGGCTATCCACAATGACCAACTTAAGCCGACGAGATTGAATAAAACTAACAGTATGTTAGTAGAGACTGTGGAGTCGCAGAGGGAGGAAGTGGTAGAGAGAAGGGAGAGGCAAAGCTGCAGTACTCCAACTCGCTGACTAATCTCCGTCTAATTCCCTAAATTGGTGGAAAACACTCACTAGAAGCTGATCCCTTGTATTCCTCTTCCTTAGCAGATTCCAATCGAACAAAATCAAGTACCCAGATGTCAAGTTGGGATCTGGCAATGGCCCCCTTGCCTTCGAACCAGCTGGAAACAGAGGACCCAGCAATAGGCGACCCAGCAATAGGGGAGGGCCTCTGAAGTATTGCATAGGGCATTGAGAACTTGATTGTAGCATTTGACATCCTTCAATTTTTTATGTTAATATTAAAACTCCATCATAATTCATAAACACTGGTCACAAACTAATATGAAAAACATAATGTCTAAAGTGTAAACTAACAAGAACTCTATACTATTGAATAATCATTTTAGTTTATACATCGTCATCAATAATACGTACTACTACTTAGGGGTGACAATAGGACTATTTAGGGGTGACAATAGGACGAGAAAAGTTCACCTCTATAGGGATCCTTGCTTGCTCAAAGCGGGATTATGAGATCATGATTCATGAGGATGCTACTTTTGCACAATGATCGTATATAGCATTGCTCTGAGAATGGATCAAGTCTTTGTCCCCCTTAAATTTGTCAATGGATACAAGTAAGTATGAAAGGGAGCGATTCATGAAAATCTATTTGGCTTTGATGATGTTGGTACAACACGTTGGGTCCTTCACCAATTCTTTTGCAAATATGGCATTGAAAGCCTTTACACCACAAGATCTAGTTGTTTTCTGAATGCATTAATTGCTTTAAGAAGTTGTAAAAACCTGGCCTTTGCGGTGGAAGAGGCGAGTCGAACCATGGATCTTCTGGACTCGGTTTTCAAAAACATCATTCGATTCTGTAAAAATAATTGCAGCCATAGATCCTAGCACAAAAATGAAAGCCAGAATATTGAATTGCTTGACGTACATATTGTTTTTATTCGTAGCCCTCTTATTTATTTATTTTTGGTTAGAACGCTGCTTTGTCCTTTTTTTTAAAAAAAAAGAAATGAAAATACTGTGAGAAAATAGAAATGGCTAGAGTAAATTGATATTTATGCAGGAGAGCTGGAGTTGTGCTTGATAACGTCAAGTTTAATTAGCTCGATCTTAATGGGAAGCATCATTAAGTAATTGCTTAATGTAACTGATAGCATACAGATAGCAAACTAAATCATATTCTTATTGTGCTTTTATGTCTTATTTGCATGTTAATTACCTTCCCATCGCCTGTTACTTATGGTTGGGATGTCATTAAGCTTGAATAACATTAGGGTTCAATTTATTCTATTTTACACAATGAAAATTATGAAGACGGAAGACTGTGTAAACTCTTGTGTAAGAATTTGTCTTACAATAAGTTATTAGGGGACAATTGAATGAAGTAATGTGTTATTAAAAGTCATTTGAATTTGATAAATTAATGTGATACTGTATATTGTTTCATGAATGTGTGTTAAACAGTTACGCCTAAATGAATTACATTTAATGATAAGCCTCTTTTTTCAACTACAATACGAATGGCCACATTTTTTGGGTGCAACTAAAATTGCTTGTCAAATCTCAGTCTTAATATGTGCAATTGTTTCACTATATTGAAGCAACAGGTGAGGTAATTCCCATAAATGGAAATTACGGAAATTACCGTAATTCCTGCGATATCCACCGTATACTTGGCATGGTTAGATATAAGCCATTGATTTTTCTAATTATTTCTTGAAATTAAAATGATGTATTTTAAAATGAACAAAATTAATTTATGAATATGATGTTTGAAGTAGTAAAATAATTTCACTCTTTCAATTTCAATAAAAAGTTAGAATCAATAAGTTAATTAATTTTTAAACTCTTCCCCTTCCCCTTCCATGCATGGCCGGAAACAATGGAAGGTCGGTTGCAGTACCGGTAGGCTCAACGAAGCTGTAGTAACCGGTGACCTCCCCCCGTTCGATGCGCATTCCGATTTGCTCACCCACCCTGTGTGAACGTCGCCGGCTTTTCCAAACATCGGAGAAGGTGCGTGAACGCTTTGCTCGGCCATGAGTTTCAGATTCACTGGCAGACGGGTCAGCGTCCACCGGTAGACGGGTCGATGTCCGACGGTATGGGTCGACGTGCAGTGGGAGGTTCGTTTCACTGCTGTTCTATTAGGAACGTAACTTATTAATATGATTCGTTAAAGTGCAAGAATTGTTAGGGAATAAGAGTGGCTGCTTGGGTTAATCTGTTAATGGCTAGAGCGCAGGTCTGCGACTCTGGGTTTGAATCTCCTTGATCTTAATTTCGCAATTTTTTAGTTTCGTTTTTTTTTTCTCGAGCGAAAGTTTAGGTTATTTTTTTGTTCCCAACCGTCATGGTGACTCTTTACTTTTTACCCTAATCCATGCAGTAGTATAAATATACTTTTGTTATAAAAAATATTAGACACAACTCATTAGTTCATCTAAATTGCATATTCGTATCGTTAGCACATGGATCTTTTTTCAAGCACATGCAACCATCATATTGAAATGGAGGTACACAAAGTAAGTTATTGAATTTTATTATTATGCTGAAAGTTAAATACTTTGTATTGTTCTATCTTCAAATTATTTTACTTCGTATTCTAGACTGTAATCGGTAAGTTTTAAAATAATGAATATATGGACTTGTGTGTAATTAATTGGGTTCTTAAAAGAAGATTTTGTCTTTATATTTTCACAAATGTTATAATAAATAGTGTGTAATTTTTTGTTTGATTATATGGACTTGTATGTGATTAATTGGGTTCTTAAACAAATATGTTATCTTTATGTGTTCACAAATATTATGATGAATTATATGCAATTTTTTGCTTGATTATATGGACTTGTACATATTAAAATGGGTTCTTGAACAAAGATTTTATCTTTATGTTTTTACTAATATTTCTGTGAATTGTGTGAATTTTTTTGTTTGATTTTATCAATTTGTTTGTAATAAGTGGGCTCTTACACAAAGATTTTCTCTTTATGTTTTTACAAATGTTATAATTGTGTATCAAATTTTTTTTGTTTCATTAGAATAAATATTTTTTAAAATCATGCAGTACTTAGATACATGTCTAAGAAAATTAATAATTGATACAATTAAACTTAAAATAAATACACATTATGTGTTGAAATATAAACATAAAATAAGAAGAACAAAATCAAATTAACCCAATAAATATGTCATCCAAACACACAAACACATAAAAACATAAACAAAAACAAAGTTAGATTATTTAAAGTTGATAATTTTAGAAGCATATAATATATGTTTCAATCAAATTCACATCTAAGGAAATTTAATTGCATGCAATATTGCCTTATACTAAAGGAATTGCAAAAAGTTTATAATAAACACAATTAAAGACAAAATAAATACACATTGTAATACAAAAAAACTTACATTATTATCGTTACTAGTTGTGTTGAATTCCGCCATTGGAGATTGCTGACAATGATATAAATAGAGAGGGTGGAGAGTTATGAAATAGTGATGAATTAAACTTAGATGACAATTTAATTTATAGAAATTGTGGGAAGCTAATTGAAAGGGAGAAGTAGGCAAAGCTTATAGAATCTCCAAAAATAACAAAATTAATTTTCTATTAAGAAAAGAATTCTTATTGTATAAAAACTCTTGGATTTTAAGGGAAAAATATTTTCAAAATAACTTTGTTAAGGAATGCAATCAATAATGTTCTCTAATCCAAGCAACTTTCCAAATTCATATGCTCTTGGGTGCGATTTTCCGCAAAATGTTTAAGGTGCACTAGTGACAATTCAACCTGTGACCTCACCACTATCGTGCATGTAAGGAGCCCAACATTCGTCTATGAGGCTTTACTTGAAGCATATGTTGTCATGTCATACATACCTGTTAGGCCACGGATTAAAATCTCAGCACATTCGTGACCTTCCAACTCCCACCGTTGAACGATGCGCCGTCGGTCCAAGGGCGGAGCCACATTGGGACAAGGGGGTCAATTGACCCTCTAGCTTTTTCAGGAAAAAAATTAAATATGGAATATTTTTCTGGATAAAATAGATAGATATATATTAATTAGTTAACATATATTTAGCAAATGTGTGCGTGGCAGGATGGTTGGTTGCTTCGTACTCATTGCAGAGGTCACGGGTTCAACTCTCCTTCGCTGTTTGCCTTCTATGTCTTTTTTTTTTTTTTTTTTTTTTTTTTTTGAGTTTTACCCTTTCATTTTCTCTTATTTTGTTCTCAGTCCTCTCGACTCTCTACTTGTCCAGACTCTCTGCTTTCGTCCTCAGCCCCTCACTGGCTCACTCAGACACTCATGTAGCCACGGCCACCAGTCCCACGTACTCTCTCTCTCTCACTCTCTGCCAGTTCCTAGTTGCCGATGCCGCCACTTGTGCCACCGCCTCCACTCCTCCTCAGCTGTCCTCCTAAGTCCCAAATCCAAATTTGAGGTAACTTCCAAAAATTTTCAATTTTTGTTTTTAATTTTATTATTTTATAAATAATTATGTTTATTTTACTGATTTTAGTTAGATTTATGTTAAATAATTCATTAACTTAGTGAATTACTTATGATTCATGAATTGAAAAATAAGGTTTTTAACCTGATTGTCTTCTTGGTTGAAGATTTAAAGTTGGACTAATTTTGTTTGTAATTGCTTCCTTGTTTATGTTTAATTTACTAATTTTTATTGAATTTGTATTGAATAAGTGGTTAATTTAGAGATTTACTCATCAATTAAAAATTTAGGTTTTGCCTTTCCCTTTCTTGAATGAGAATTTAGAGATTTACGCACTTTATTTTTAGAATTATTAAAGTTTATGTTATGTGTATTATTAATCTCGCCCCCTTGCTTTAAATCCTGGCTCCGCCCCTACGCCGGTCCATCACTGTCGACGACAGTAGCACCGGCCAAGATTAGACGACCGCCCAGCCCATTGCCGCCGACGATAGCAGCACTAGCCGAGATTAGATGACCGCCCAGCCCATTGTCGACATTCGTGACCTTCGAACTCCCATTCCAGCGAAAGTTTATCTTTTTGCTCTCTTTAGGCGCGCTAGTTCGGGGGAGGGGGAGGTCGCCAAAAATATCACTAGCCAAATATAACTTGGCCGGCGTCAACTTCGGCGGTGTCTTGCTGGAAAATGTGGAGCTAGTGGCCGGAAATAATGGAACATGGTTTGGGCTTCATGCATCTAATTTAATTATTTTTTAAATTTTTCTTAGATCTTTAATTAAATTAAAGATATAATTTTTCACAATTCAAACATGTCCATAAAAAACAATTTTCTAATTAATTATCATAAGTTTAATAATTTAAAAATATTAAATTTAATGTCATTAAAAAAAATAAAAATTAACGGTAGAGCTTAAATATCGCCACATATAGGCTAAGATTGTGGGAATTACCGTAACTTCTATACTTGTCGTATTGTAGAAATCGATATACCTACACCAATTAGGAATAAATGAAAGAACGACACTTTCACCCGTCTCCACCCGGTCACCCCCCTCCCCCGGAGGAAAATGTTTTTTCAATATGCAAAGTTATAAAATAATTGAGCCAGCTCGGCGAATTGTCTGATTCAGTGGGTTAAAGCTCCGCCAGATCTTAGTGTTGTCAAAACCTAGTGTAGCATCTCGATTATCTATCAAATTGAGCCCAAAAGCCAAGTTTAGCTCGGCCAGGATGGTTGAGCTCATTTACACGTGTTCGGCCAGAAATAGCCCATGTTTTCATGGCTAGGCTTGAACTTTCTATCAATTTAGACATCCATGCTTCAATATGAAAGCATATATATATATACATATATATATATATATATATATATATATATATATATATATATATATATATATACACACACACATACGTACATACGTATACATACACACACATATACATATACATATACATATAAAGATGCCACGTACAACTTACTATTAGGAGTTGATTTTCTTAACCGATTTAAGGAATATAGTTGT
>NCQV01048481.1:36728-50598 GCA_002740545.1 Lophocereus schottii
AAAAATATAAACCCATCAATCAATCAATTGAGGCTAGGGGTGAGCGAAAAATTCGGGTACGCAGTTTTGGACCCGAAATTGGTTTGGACCTTGTCGGTGCAGATCTAGACCCGATTAGACTAGCTATGGCACTGGTTCCTAAAAGTTTGGACCTGGACGTGGACCCAGACACGGTACTTGATACCCGATCAAAAATTAAAGAATTTTGATGAAAAAATATAAAAAGTAAACTGGTACTCTTCGGATGATGTATCTTTTGTACCAAGACCTAACTCCCATCTACCCCAATTTAACTATTTATTTTTTTGCTTTCAATTTATTCCCGACTTACTTTTTATGTATCCCGATCGTAATGGATTTCTTCCTTTTTATGTATCCCGATCGTAATGGATTTCTTCCTTCAAGCTTTACTCTTCTCCTCATGAGCCTTGTTGCTTACTACAAAATCGGTTCTATAGTATTTTGATAGTTTCCCTCTCTTTCTCTCTCTATTTCAAATGAATTGAAATACTTTTTGGGTTTTCCATTCATTTTGTAATCTTGATTTCTAGATTGTGATTAATATTATCTCCAATTCTCTAAGTTTATTTTAAAGTATGTGAATCTTCTTTACTTCTTATTTTGTATTTAATTTAGTCTTATAATTTGGTTTTTGAGAATTTAGCTTCAGATATGAATTCTCAATTCTTTTAACCCTTTACTCCCCCTATTTGTTAGGGGGAAAATGAGAACAAAAAGAAAATTTTACTAAGCAACTAGATACCTTGACTCGGACTCGATCCTTAACTGGGTCCGAGACTGGGCGCAAATTCTAGGACCCGATTCCAATTGAGTCTAGGACCGGTTTCAAATTTTAGGACCCGAGTCCAACTAGGTCCGGTTTCAGTTCCTAAAATTCCAACTGGGTACCCACTCCTACTCATCCCTAATTGAATCTTTTAAATTGGTTAATTTTGGTCCATTTTGGCTGGGCATCCCAATGGAAACAAAAGTCGAAACTATTCATACAAATATGAATATAGTAACATCTCACTATTTCTTCAGTTTCTGAGTCATAATCATTCTGCATCAGCGATGGCCAGTGGTTCAAGGCATAGCATCAGAACTGCTATATAGACTTATGTTTACCAAGGATTCGAATGCCTCTCTTTCCATACTTTTGCCGGATTCACCAACATTCCTAACTATAAGAAATCAAACAAAAAAAATTCCATTTTATTTAGTAGTAGAACCAACAGTTAGGTCCTTCTTTTATTTTGATTTTAACATATATTGATTTGTCATTGTTGTGGTATATAAAATACTGAAAAGTAAAGTGCGGGAAAGGAATGATTTGTCATTTCTACCGATCTATGATACATGAATGGGAAAATATACAAGGCGAGATAGGATGTATGAGTCGGAAAAAATCAGGATCAAACCCCTAACTTTAAAACTTAAGTCAATTTACTTTGGCAAAAGAAATGGGCTAAATTTTTTGAACTGTTTGAATATTCTACCACTTGTAATTCATTTGTTTTTAAACCAACCCACCTACTATATTTTGTTTGATTGACTAATCCTTTATGTGGGAATGGTTTAAGGATCAAATGTTTAGGAAATTCCTCATGGGGAGATGAACCAAGATAATTTTGAATTAGAGTTCTTGAGTTTTATTCGTCCCTCACCATAATAGTATCCTAGGGTTTGCACCGATAGGTTGGGACATCTACTAAGGACCATTGATTAAAACACGTCTGTGGTTAACAAATTGGAGGGAAGCTGGAATAGTTAGAGCCGTACCTAATTGAAAAAGGATGTTATCTAAGCATATTTCAAGTACTTACAGTAAAACCTGACCACTTGACCCTTCTACTTTTCTGGCAATATGCACATAGTTAATTAATTGTTGTTATGTAATGCGATAATGAAAACATAATTTTTGATTTTCTTCTAGACGAATATGATATTGAGATCCTTTCCTAGAATGTGATTCATTTCTAGGATAAGTTCCTACTTTAGGCCTTTTATTAGTTAATATAACAAAGCCCCTAGACGGCATTTTTTGATTCATATGAAGAAGGAAAGGGAACCTATTGTTTGTTCTTTGATTTCAAAAAAATATTCATCAGGTAAAACAAATTAGACAAATGCACAAAAAACGAAGAAAAGTTGGTTATCAGAATCAAACCGATGACCATCGCATTACAAATGTGATGCCCTAGCTTCTGAGCTAAGCAGGCTCACATAAATTCTACATACATAGAAACACAATAAACTATATCTTCGTTTAGGCTTAGCTATTAACTGTCATCAACTAATCACTTTTATTCTCTTATAATAAAAATATTAATTTCAAATCAAATAAGCATTGAATTTTTTTATCTATTTCATGTCTATATATTTTATTTTTGTCTAGAACAACTAAATTCTATGTGAATTCTATTTTGCTCAATTTACCAATTATATGAAATTCTATTTCTATTTAGTCAATCTATGAGTTTGACAATTAATTTCAACTTGAAATTCAAAATAATTATATTATTCATATAATTCGATATTTATTTTCATTTTTGTTGTACTATATAGGTCTGTTGTAAGCCAAAAACCCAAAAAAAGGAAGGAAATGATAAGAATAAAAAATTTATTAAAATAATTTCAAATTATAAGAATTTAGTATTGGTAAAGCAGAAAATCTATATCGTAATAACATAATAGGATAGAAGATATTCTTCTATTTCTATTAAGCGACTAAGATGACAAACAAAGAATTGAACCTTTGAAATCATTTGAGTGATTCACAATCAATATCATTATGCGTAATAAAACTTTTGAAGACCAAAAGAAACGTCGGTACATAGATAAGGCATTGTAATACTTTTCTCCCTTCTAATTGACATAGACTAGAGTTCTCCATTAAAATAAGTAGATGATGCACCAGAAGGGGGAATGGTTAGGATAGTTTAGCTGGTAGAGTGAAGGATAGAAAAGCCTCGCATCACCAATTCAAATTTGGTTCTTGGCACATGATCAATTTTTTGAGGAGTATCCATTAGCAAATATAGATCAATATACATGTTCATGAATAGTCAAGATCATGACAGGTACATAGGTTATGTATTTAATGATCCCACAATATACACTATCTATTTTTTAGATAGATGGATAGATAGTTTTTAAAATAAAGAATTTCATTATATTTTCTTTATTTTTGTTCATATTGTGTCTCCTCTCATGCAAAATGAATAAAATATTAATGCTTCATACGTATTCTAAAAGGTTACATTGGTTAGTTCCAACACCCAAAACAAAAACTAGTCTTCGTGATTTAATGAATGAAAATAAATGAGATTCATCTTAGATCCAGTACAAATAAAATCAAATCCCTGTCCATATTTTTTTCCATTTCTTCATACATTATATGACTTTCTGGAGCTTGTCTAAGTAAGTGGTTGGAGTGTAAGCGGTACAAAGCTCATGATGGACAACTTTTTAGTTTACCTCTTAGCTCATCCAAAAGAAAACATTTTAGGATACCAATGAATTCTTAATTTCTTGTTTATTTTTGAATCCACCACTAGCACAATGCCACATCAATTACTTTATTTAGTCTAGAGCAGAACATCTAAATTTAGGCGGCAGAAGTTGTAGAATTAAAGGCTCACTCCTTATCATTCAATAAACATCTTATATTTCATAAAAATTAGGGACAATATAATCCTTACATATGGGCCATCCTATCCAACTTTTAGGCAATGAAATACTTTTCAAGTGCAGATGATTATCATAATAGATTTAATAGCCCAACCCTAAATCATATTTATTTATCCAATTAACCCATCATATATAGTTTTGGAGATTTATTATCTTATTTAATCATTCCAGTTGGGAGAATTCATTTTGGGCCCCACTTTGTAATTCGAGTTTCATTTACTACAACAATTTCGTGTGAATCGATATTAGACCCCGGTAAACATAATTAGGTGATAAATTATTTTTCATAATATTACAAAAATTTAATTTTTAGCCATGTAAAAATTTGGGCTCAAATTCATTAAGTTTGGCCTAATTCATTTGGGCCCGAAGTACAGCCCGATTCATTTTGCGCTCAAATTGTGGCCTAAAAATTTTGTTAAAATTAAATTAAGTTGATTATTATCATTATGCCTAATTGTCATTAGCAAAAAGCCATTTTTGAGTGGATAAAATCAGCTAAACTTATCAATAAAAGTCAAGCTAGTAATTACCAAAAGTTTATGCACTTGATTTTGCAAATTGTCATTATGTATATCTAATTGAAATTACCATAAAGCCCTTTTTTATGCAACAAAATATCATCCAAGCATTAGGATAGCATCAAAATCATTTTCCACCAAGATAAGTATTACCTTTCCTCTTATTCTCTTCCACACATTTCTTCCCCTATCCTCAACCACTTTTATCTCTCCCCTTCAAGCTTACATGAGGTAAAATCCTATCCTAATCATGTTCACTTTTGGATTTTCACTTGAATTTGATTATGGATAATGTTATCTTGACATAAACAAGTGTTGGTTTGATATTTTAGTGAGCTGGTTAAGTATGGAAACATGTAAGAATGGAGATCGTATATGATCATGCAAGCTTGGTGTTAATAATGATGAACTTTGAGTTTTGGTTTAATTTTTGTAATCTTCGACATGAAAAGTGATTATGATGTTGTGAAAAGTTGTTTTTGGATGACTTTGGATGTGAATTTTTTGAAATGGACATAACCTAGAATTTTATGACACTGCATGATTTAATTATATTCTTGAATCACGTATGTTATTTGAATTAAATTAGGTGGTAATTGGAGGTTGGATGGGTTATGGACTTAAAGGAATGATGTTAGATGAGTTTTGCCAAATTTAGTGCACTACGAAAAGTCCCAAAAGTGACCAAAAGAAGTTGTTCAAATTGATAATATAAGAAAGTGAGTTTATGGGGGTTGTATTTAAGAGTTGATGTGAAGAATGAGATTAGGGATATGTGCCTAAGGACTGTAAATAGACCTGAAACGGGGGTCAATTTGGAATTAAACTAGTAGTGATCAGGGCATCCAAAAAATATGATTTTTTGGTTGATAGATAGATCCACGAGTTATCCTTTAAATGCCTTTTGAATCACTTTATTCCGAATTTTGTGGAAAACGTTATGGCTGTTTTGCCAAGATTGCATAGGACGGACTGAAGCTATGCATAGTTGTGTCTAAACCAATTTTAAGAATACCATTGTGGCAATTGGATTTTGCACTGTGAATGAAAGTGTTGCGGGACTTCCTTATCTTTTCATGTTGAGTTTTTAGCTCAATTGGAGATTGGGAATGAAAGATATGAATTTTCTAGAGTAGACCTTCAAAAGGTTATATGAGGGAAGAAATAAATCATAGCATTTGAAAATATTATCAGGAGTCTATACATAATTATTGATATTGCAAAGAAATTGCAAAGTTTAGCGAGCTCAACAACTTTCATTTTGTATAGAAGCTTACTTGGGTTGGAAAACCAAGTTAAATAGGCATGGCAATGAAATTGGAGAAGTAAAGAGAGTAATGGCACAAGCTAAGGTTTTATGAGCTTTTATGAACCCGCAACACCCTCTTGGCATTAAACCTTTGATTATTCATTTCAGAAACATCAAAAACTCATATTCCGTTTACATTATAGAAGTCCTTTCATTGTCACATCAATTATTTCATTTTGGTCTATTTTGCTTCAATTTGTTTTACTTCGAGTTCAATGACCCTAACTTATCTATTGTTCAAATTCATTTTAGTATAACTTCTCTTATATTGAATCATTTGAATTGTGGATGCCCATTTCATTAATCAATTTACATAAAATTATGAATTATGGGAGCGATTGTTGTTTACTGACTGCATTCACTTATAACTACATTTCTTTCGCAGAAACAGGGCCTAGTCTATTGTTTCCCATTGTGTAAAAGTATCATCAAGTGAGATTGCATTTTAAAGACTTCAAGTACGTTCATTGCCTGTACCTTTGGAAATTAGCAAGTATTTATCAAAATTATAATGTTTTGGTAAGTAAACCAATAAATCAGCTTAATTAGTGATTTGTTACATAATTGGTGACTCCATCAGTTATAAGTTATAGGGCATTGCCCTTTAGTTACTCGTGCGGCTTCAAGCCACATCCCCCAATCGGCTTTCCAGGTGTACATCTACCTATAGATCGTCACAGTATAAAGGGATTCACTATCAGATAATAATTAGCAATCACAGTTTGCATTCATCTCATTCACTGTTTTAAATCAAAATGAATTATAAAGCGGGTGCCCAATCAATTTATGCGGAGATCTTTAATAACGCAGGAATGGATGTACTGAGCTTCGGCTCACAATTTGAAATACTTCTCATGTTTTGTTTTAGGTAAATGCTCAGTGAATCACCCGCATCCTAGTAAACCAGCTGAAGAAAATAAGTTGAGCAAGGGGATTTGGATGGACTAACAGTGATATAGTGCATGCATATTTTGAAGCAGTATTTTGAAATCTTTAGTGGATGGAGGTGCAGATTATATGGTGAACTATTTTACTATGGTATATAAACCTTATATTGAGTAACAATTGACTGTATATGGTTTGATCATGTATGAATGTGTATGGTTAAAGCTATGCCAAATTATGTTATTTCCAGTACACATGCTTCAAGCGTTGTCCTTTTGGACGGGGGTAACACCCCGATCATTGGGTTTATCAGTGAAATTGAGGGAATCAGAATAGTGATTACAAATAGTGGAACATGTTTAATTTAGGGGCGTTACAGTTTTGGTATTAGAGCTAGGTTTGATCTTCCTTGATGGAATATCGAGTATGGAGAGTAGAGATGGGATGGTGAGAAGGTTGGTCAGTGAAGGTTATTAACATATCATTAGACACTTATGACATTAAAGATTTATGACAGTAGAAATGCCTGTTTATCTCTCCCATTTTCTTCGTTTGTGTTCCTCCTTGTTAGATGGATCCATATACATTAGATATGATGTCAGGTACTTTTGTGGCCATTCACATCTCTTTACTATAGGCTCGTATGGTAGTCCAGTTGCAGACCTCATTTCTGAGTTCCATAGTGCTATGGTTCATGCATATAGGTTCTTGTGGACCTTATCTATAGTTGGCCCTTGGGTCGAGTTTAGGACATGATATCATGACTTTGTGATGACTTGAGCGTTAGGATGGGACGAACCTAGATTTCAGTTTCGCGAGGCTTAGGCTAACATTATCACCGAGCTGTTATTATGGAAAGAGTTTAAGCTGAGAGGGAATAACATAGACATTCTACATTATATATTTTCATTACACTTTATATCTTCCCCACCATCGTCACCTGCACCGAGCATACCTCAGCTACCTGGCAACCGAAATCCATTGGGACTTAGAGAGTGGATCCCTGTATTTTATAGATTAAATGAGGTCCAAATTGTTATAGATCTCCTTGATACACCA
The DNA here is from genome assembly GCA_002740545.1 of Lophocereus schottii. NCBI lineage: Eukaryota > Viridiplantae > Streptophyta > Magnoliopsida > Caryophyllales > Cactaceae > Lophocereus > Lophocereus schottii. The sequence goes on from NCQV01048481.1 coordinate 44,196, forward strand.
TAGTTTAGCTCTGATGGTGGCCTTATGGAAGACTCAGAGAAGGACCCGGAATTGTAGAAGCATCAGCTTGATCATGATGATGAGAATGCGAAGATTGGTGCTTCAAACGACAGTTTTGACTCTGGCGATGAGCCTTGGGATGAGTCTGACCTAGACGATGATCCTTCTAGGGATCATTAGATTGATTTATATTACATGCAAGCATCTCAAATAGATTACTTTTTGAGCCCACATATATATAGTATAGCCAGTTGGATAGATAAATTTTGTGCAGGTTATGACATTGCATATAGTTAGTTAGGTCTTTGTGATTGTGTTGACTGGTCCCATCTACTTTTGGACATGTGGCGGACTCAGTCTATTGGGGCTAAGTAGTGTTTTAGTTAGGATATAGGTGTAAAGGTTGACCTTGGGTGTTCAGTTATATGTGATATTCTTTATGGAACCATGTATATGTAAGCACGCAAGCAATTATAGCAATGATATAATGAAGCTTTGTGGTATGTTTTAATAATACTTGGACCAGACCAGTTGTATATGTTGTATATGTGTATCTTATATGTTGGTCATAATCAATTGACTGAATTACTTAGCTGAATAGATCATCAGAATATCAGAATATGTGTAAAATAATGTAGAAACCCACATAGAAGAAAATTTAGATCATGGTCACAGATCAGGTGACCAAGTTTTGTATAATGTGCTAATAACCCTTAGTGGAATGCCCTTAATTCCTCCTGAGTTGGTTAGCAACATAGAAACTCTAACTATTAACAGACCTTGGTGTCTGGGCTTATGAAATGAATAGCCCCAGCACCTTCTTAAATTCCTCATAAAGTCAATAAATGAGCAGATAGGGTCGGCGATAAAACCCTAAAGTATATGATAGAAAGTATGACGAGCTAGAAGTATGGATTAGAGGGATAGAAAAGATTTTCACAACAGTAGAGGTTCCAGAGGATAAAAAGGTGAACATTGGAACATTTTACCTGACTGAGGAAGTAGATTTTTGGTGGAACACTGGTAAGGATAGACTCTTAGGGCCTTACTTCACTTGGATTAGATTTCTGGAAGAACTGAAGATGAGTGGTGGTATGACTGTGATGCAGTATGCTAGCAAATTTACAGAATTATTGAGGTTTGTTCCAGAGTTTGTGTCTCCTAAAAGACTGAAGATAATGAGATTTGAGGAGGTATTAGCTTTCTATGTTCGCAACCAACTAGCTGGTCAACCAATCCTTACCTATCAAGAGTTAGATGAGCGAACAACAAAAGCGGAATGAGTAAAGACTAAGTTGAGGGCTTTGAACTCGATTAATCAGAGGAGGAGGTGGACTGAACAAGGTGTTCCGAGCGAGACAGTAAACCAGAAGAAATCTGCTCCTGCTCTACCCAAGAGTGGTCCTGCAGGCTTAGTAGAGCCCAGTGGAAAATATGGAAGAACTAACCACACCACTCCTAAGTGTCGAGTGGGAATTAACAAATGCATGTGTTGTGATAGCCTAGAACACCTTATCGCCGCCTACCCTTGAAGACTGAAGGCTATAGACAAGGGCTCCTACCTACAAGGCCCACAGCTATATGAAGGGCGTATGTGTTGAGTAAGAAATAAAGTTGCCACCTCTGGTACGATAGTTAATTTCAAAGCCATTTTGTATATTGATGGATTCAATTTCTACTCATTCATTTATATCCACTCGATATATCGTTCAACTGAACCTTGAAAATAAGGACACAGAAACCAATTACAGAATCAAGTTACCCAATGACCCTAGAGTTGGTGTCCTATCTCTTATAAACTTATTCCAATTACTATTGGTGGCATAGTATTACAGTATTCCCTAGAGTCTTGATTCAATTTGACTCGTTAGACTTTGATATCATTCTGGAAATGAGTTGGTTGTGTACTTATGGGGTTAAGATAGATTATGAAGACTTTATGTTTATTTCAAGGTATGAATGAGGGAGAGAAATACATTTTCTGGGCAAAGAGAAGAAAGGCCTTATCCTTTAAATTCTGTTATGAAAGCAAGTGAGGTCTTATATTAAGAATATATTGGGTATTGGCATTATACTATTGACACGCAACCACATGAAGAAGAAGTAGAAGATATTCTTGTAGTTTGTGAATTTAAAGATGTTTTCCCAAAGGATTACTAGGACTGCCTCATAGAGAGAAACTGATTTTAAGATCAAATTAATCCCTGGTGCCCCACCTATCTCTAAAGCCCCATATCATATGTGTAATGCCCCGACTATTCCTGTGTCACTATTTATCTCCATAATCTCTATTACAACTGATAAACCCAATGACAGGGCATTACCGTCATCCTGAAGGACTAGGGTCTATACACCATGACTAGATATAACATAGGTCACTTATGTACATCTTCAAACTTCATCAAATCATATATAAGTAATAACTACTAACTTACATCACTATCTACTAAAGTGCTTATCCAATGGTCTCTATATAATATGAACAGCGAACCCATCCAAATGTCCTTGAACCCTTGATTTCTTCAACTGGCTTGGTGGAATAAATCAACTCTTGTGTATGCCTAAAACAAAATAGGAAAACATTTCAAATGGTGAGCCGAAGCTTAGTACATACATCACTGTATTGTAAAACAACCTTGTAATATTTGTTAGGCCTGCTTTGTAATTCATTTTAAGTTAAGACAATGACTGAGATAAATGTAAAATTGCATTGTTGATTGTTATCTGGAAGTGAGCTCCTTATAACTGTTACGATCTATGGTTAGGTGTACACCTACCAAGCCGATCAGGGACCTGGCTTGAAGTCGCGTGGATAACTGAAGGGCAATGCCCTATAACTAATAACTGATGGGGTCACTAACTATGTGACAAATCACTGATTAAACTGATTCATTGATTTACTTACCAAAACATTTTATTTTGATAAATGCATGCTGATTTCTAAAGATACAGACAATAAACGTATCTGAAGTCTTTAAAATATAATGTCACTTTATAATACTTATGCACAATGGGAAATGATAAATTAGGCCCCGTTTCAACTTAAGAAATGTAGTTATAAGCAAATGCAGTTAGTAAACAACTTTTACTGCCATAATTTATAACTTTATGGAAACTAATTAATAAAAAGGGCATCTATGATTCAAACAATTCAATATAAGATAAGCTACGCTAAAATGATTTGAAAACCAAGTTAGGGTCATTGAACTTGAAGTGAAACAAGTTGGAGCCAAATAGAATAAAATGAAATAATTGAGATAATAATGAAAAGACTTTAATGGATATAAATGAAATATCGGTTTTTGATGTTTCTAAAACGAATAATGGAAGGTTTAATGCCAAGAGGGTTGTTGTGAGGTTCAGGATTGCTCATATAACTTTATCTTGTGTCATTAACCTCTTCACTTCTCCAATTTCAATTCCATGCTCATTCAACTCAGTTTTTCCAACCCAAGTAAGCTTCTATACAAAATGAAAGTTTTTGAACTCACTAGACTTTGTAATTTCTTTATAATATCCATAATTATGCAGAGACTCCAGATAATATTTCCAAATGCCATGATTTCTTTCTTCCATCATATCACCATTCGAAAATCTACTTTAGAAAATTCATATCTTTCACCCCGAACTCCAATTGAGCTATAAAACTCCAATATGAAAAGCTAAGGATGTCCTTCAACACTTTCATTCATAGTGCCAAGTCGAATTACCATGACATGGCCCTTAAAATTGAGCTGAAACACAACTGTGCATAGCTCGAGTCTATCCTGTTTAGTCTTTAGAAAAATGGCCATAATGTTTTCCACACAACTCATAATGAAGTGATTCAAAAGAAATTTAAAAGACAACTCACGGATCTATCTATCCACCAAAAATCATAATTTTTCAATCGGCAAAATAGTACCAGTTAATTGAGGTGATAATGAAAAGACTTTAATGGATATAAATGAAATATAGGTTTTTGATGTTTGTGAAATAAATAATGGAAGATTTAATACCAAGAGGGTTGTTCTGAGGTTGAGGATTGCTCATATAATCTTAGCTTGTGTCATTAACCTCTTCACTTCTCTAATTTCAATTCCATGCCCATTTAACTCAGTTTCTCTAACTCAAGCAAGCTTCTATACAAAATGAAAGTTTTTGAACTCACTAAACTTTGTAATTTCTTTACAATATCCATAATTATGTAAAGACTCCGGGTAATATTTCTAAATGCTATAATTTCTTTCTTCGCTCATATCTCCATTCGAAGGTCTACTTTTGAAAATTCAGATCTTTCACCCCGAACTCTAATTAAGCTATAAAAATCCAATATGAGGAGCTAAGAAAGTCCTACAACACTTGCATTCATAGTGACAAGCCGAATTACCACAACATGGCCCCTAAAATTGAGCTAAAATACAACTGTTCACAGCTCGAATCTATCGTGCGCAGTCTTAGTAAAATGGCCATAATGTTTTCCACGCAACTCATAATGAAGTGATTCAAAAGAAATTTAAAAGAGAACTCACGGATCTATCTACCCACCAAAAGTCATAATTTTTTAATAGGTCAAATAGTACCAGTTTAATCGCAAAGTAACCCATGTTTCAGATATGTTCATAGCCCTACTGCTCTTGTTTTTCCCCTTCTTTTCACATAATTCCCCAGCTAAAATCACTCCTTAAAATCATTTAACAAAGCCTTGTTCCTTATCATCACCTTATGAAGCCAAATTAGTCAAATTCGCTCCATAATCTTCTACATCAAATTTTCGTTACTTCTCTTTTTCAAAATCACTCAAAACACATCCATAAGCTTTCTATTCGTATAAATGGGCAAAATGACCTTTTACAATCAATTGGGAAATTTTCCATAATTCACCCCTTTATACAAGATCACCTCAAGGGATTTTCCAACCTAAACAACACACCCAAGATTCATATCTTTATTGAATTATACACAAATACGCTTGATTCAAAACTTCACCTTAATCATGCATGATTTTGAAACCCTAAATTATATCCAACACAAACTTACATCTAACCACCATAAAAAAACTTAATAAGATCATTCACAACTTTACATTCATTTTTCATTCCAAGATCACAACAATTAGATAAACAACTTGAGATCACACCTTCTTGATGCAAACCGCCTTAATTAAGTTCAAACACAACACCACAATATCCAACATCTCCAACAACAATAAAATTTTGTATGCTAGCATTTGTTTTGATCATAACAACATAAATTATAACTAAAATAATCACAAAAACTAAAAAATGAATCAAGGTGGAGTTAGAGTTTACCTCACTTCAAGCATGAATACAGGAAGATGGAGGTGGTGTTTGTTGGTGGTACAAGTTGGGGTTGGTGGTTGGTGATGTTGGGGGTGGGGGCTGGTGGCCTAAGGTGGCCCTCACTAGTGGCAGAATGTGGCAGTAGCCACCAGAACTCAACCACATAGTAGCAGTAACATGATGTGGGAGAAGAAAGGAGAAGAGGAAAGAGAAAGAATGTGTGGCTATATTAGCATAATTTTTTTTTTCTTTTGAACTTATCTCAATAGCTTGGTTGATATTTAAGCACCAAAAGTAGCTTTTTGCTAATTATAATTTAGTATACATGATGTTGATTAACTTAATTTAAGCACACCACAATTTTCAGGCCATAATTGAACCCAAAATGAATCCGACCGCAAATTGGGCCCAAATGAATTGGGCCAAACCTAATGAATTTGAGTCCAAATTTTTGCATGGTTAAAAATTAAATTTTTGTGACATTATAAAAAATAATTAATCAGCTAATCATATTTGCCGAGGCCTGATATCGATTCACCCAAAAATTATTGCGGTAAATGAAACTTGAACTGCAAAGTGGGGCCCAAAATGAATTCTCTCAATCAGGATGATTGAATGAGATAAATAAATGTGAAAATTTAATAATATGACTTAATTAAATAAATAAACATGACTTAAGGTCAGGCTATTACAGCCATCCCCCCTTAAAGAGTTTCATGCTTAAAACTTATGAGCTTTGACAAAATATACAAGTTCATCTCCAATATATGTGTTTACTTGGCTTGCATCTCATCCTCGGTTTTCCTAAATGGCTTCTGAGGAGGTATGATTTACCCAATGTACTTTGACTAAAGGTATCTGCTTGATGCGTTGTTGCTTAATCATGCGAGCTAGTATCTGCACTGGGTGCTCTTCAAACAATAAACCCTCCTTGAGCACAATGGGTTTGGTTTAGAGAGTGTAATCAGGATCTGAAACATACTACTTGTATTATAAGGTAAGGAGCACGTTGTACATATGTTTGAGTTATATAAGCAGATCTAGTCAACAAGCTATAGGATTCAATCTTTCAATAAACTTGTATGATCTAATAGATCTTGGCCTCAATTTAGTTCGTAGTT
>NCQV01048488.1:7605-24224 GCA_002740545.1 Lophocereus schottii
TAAAAAGAAATTAACAACTAATTACATGTTGCTTATGTTCGTATAGGCTGTTGCATCTGTTAAGGATGGAAGACGAATTCTTTTCCAGTTCGACAGAGCAGCCTTTTCCTTTAAATTCCTGCCTTTTAAGGTTCCTTATCCAGTACCATTTAGGCTTCTTGGAGATGAGGCAAAAGGCTGGCTGGACACAACATATTTGTCTAACTCTGGAAACTTGCGCATCTCAAGGGGGAACAAGGTACATAAATCCGGCGTAGTCTTTGTCAATCTATTCATTTGTGAACTCCAGCTAGTACAGGTATGATGTGTGTTGCTCATCATCAGAAATATGAAGTATTAAGGACTTCCATTATCTTTCTATAGCGCAGGGCACTACCTTTGTGCTCCAGAAGGAGACTGAACCAAGGCAAGAGTTACTTTCAGCTATTTCAACTGGAACTGGAGTGACAGAGGTAAACTGCAATAGAATGAATAATCTTCTATATAGCTGCCTGTATGTGTAAGTGTGTAACATTGATATGTAACTGACACAGGCGATTGATAAGCTTATTTCCCAAACTCAAGATAAAGATGAAGAACCTCAGCTTCCAGAGGGAGAATGGAAGATGATTTGGAGTTCACAGGTGAGGACAGGGCCCCCAAACACCCCCCCACCCCCCAAACAAAAAAGAAGAAAATACCCCTGAAAGAAGGAAGAAAGGAATAAAAGAGAAAGAAAATTTGATTTTCCTAGATTTCTCACCCCATGTTGGCATTTCTTGATGAGGTGGTGGTAATGTTGCTGAGCATGATTCGAAAACGTGTCCGTGCTTCCAGCTCGCATGCTTTCCTTTCTAATTGATAATTTCGTTTACTGGATTTGTTGTATAAAGACAACCTGCTTTAATTGGGGCCGGCTCCTCGGTTTCCTGCTTTACTAGGTGGAGACAGACAGCTGGTTGGAGAATGCAGCAAATGGTCTCATGGGCACACAGGTAAGTTTGCTCCACGTGCTTTATTCTCTAAACCCCAGCATACCATGACCTGATTCGCACAAACTAGAATGCTATACTTTTGCATACCAATTCACCAAATCTGGTGAATTCAACGAACCCATCTTCTATCACAATGGTGTTGCATATGTTCATGATTCATATGCAAAATTTTGAAGAAAATGGAAGGATTTTTAAAGTTGCCATGAATGGGCAAGCTTTTTCCAGAGCAAAACAAGAGAGAGAGAGAGGAATTAATATGCAGATGATACCCCATGCGTGGAGATAAAGAGCGGGAAGAGAGACTCATAATTAATTTATCTTATGAGTGTACAATATGTGAAGTTTTAAATTAGCGGACTGGATGCACTACTAATGACCCTTACGTACCAGATTCCCCACTAGGCAGCAAATCACGTACCCGAATCTGTCTCCCAACCCAAAGCATACTGTTTCCCAGGCAACTATGGACTTTTAGTTAGACATCTGATCTGGTAGTGCATTTAGTTATTCTAAGCATCTTTCTGAAACGTTCTCTATTTCAGGTCATTAAGAAAGATGGGCAACTAAAGTTTGTGGTTGACATTGTGCTTGGCATCAGATTCTCCATGACCGGCACATATAAGTAAGTCCTATTCTCTTTCTAGCTCCTAGTACTTTGATTGTGCAATGATGAAGGCATCTTTCTGTTCAAAACACTTGGTCTTTCTTCACATGGGAAGTCCTAAATTAACCATTACTATACATGGACTTTTGTATGCTGTTCAATCATATCTATGTTTCAGATTTCTTCATTGCGCTAAAGTAAGAATGTTGCTTTTGATTCATGGGATAAGGTACGCTTGTATGTAAAGCGGTATGTTAGGAGGTCATTTGACCTATCACCACATCTAAAGCCGAACTAATGCAATAAACCAGCCATTACATGGCTCATTTTCGTTTTACAGTTATTCTTGTACTTGTTTTTCCATGCTTTTTCTTCCATTCCAATAGTTTGAGGCTTAAATGCCGAGTGATAATGTTGAACAGGAAAACTGGCAACAGGGTGTATGATATCACAATGGATGATGGTGCTATTGTAGCTGGTGGATTCGGACTTCCAGTTAACATGGAAAGCAAATTCAAACTGGTGCTGCTGTGAGAAATTCACCATCTAATTCTTCAGATAATTGGTCTGCGTATATACCTTGTTACAGCCTATGACATTTCTCAGTCATTTTATGTTGCAGTTATGCTGACGACAAGATCAGAATAACACGAGGATACAACAACATAATGTTTGTCCACTTACGTGTGGGCAGGGTCGTAGGAAGAGAGCAGTTGCAAATTTCTTCATAGGCTTTGAGAGAATAAATCAGAAAATCAGACTGATGTATTATCCACTCTATAAAAAGAGCCGTATAGGCATATTATTTTTGTTAATGCATTGCAGCATGTACGTATTAGTTTGTTTGACAATTATAATCAAAGCAGGGAAACTTATTACACATTTCACATGGGGGAAAATGAGACAAGCCATGATGGTCAGGAGCGTGTAGCCTCTTCAGCTATAGAGTGTGGATGAAGCCCTGGCAGGGGCCTGGAGCTTCAGGTAAATTACTATGTCAAAGCGAAGATGGGAGACATGAGTTGGCCCTTCTAAGAAGGGGAATGAATACATGCTCTTCAGACACAAATTATTTCATCCGGTACATAATCATGCTGATAGTAGTTCAGACTCCATGCCCAGGCCTTGCAAATATGCTAATGCAACAATGGATTAACTATTTTCCGGAAAATTCTTCTATTTTCATCCAGAATATGCCATATGACATGCCGGTTATGGAAAATGATTGTCTTTGTCCAGAGAATTCTCCGTGATGGATGCCGAGCAAGCAAAAGAACATGTTTTAACGTGCACTATAGCTTATCAGCTGGGAAGAAAACCAAATTCATGGCTATTCAACATAATAGCATAGCATATTGAATAGCGATACCAGTTGGAAAACTTAGCCTTACAAACATTTAAGTATATAATATTCCTTCCAAGCAAACATACTGGAAACATTTTAGTTCTATGACATGCAACTGTGAGAAGATTGGTATTGCTGATCTTTACATCCATCGTCAAACGGCCCTCTTTGTTGCGCAAATGTGTACCCATTTGACAGCATCCCTAAAGGAAGAGTAAGCAGACAAGGCACAAGGCAGGCAAGCAGACACATGCAGTTCAGTGCAGCGACTAAGCCTCGTGAAAAACACATCTTCCTCTAATGAGTGAGTTCTAATCAGAGAGCTTCAGTGAACGAGGAAAACTTGAAAACTCGCCTTCGGCAATGGTCTTCCCAGAGCTACACATCCGGTTACACCTTTACAATTTCACCATATCAGCTGGCAACTTGTTTCCCATGCAGATGTCTCCAATTCCTTCAGTATTCAATCGCTGCAATTGTTTCCCTCTCTTTGTGCTTCAACTGACATGACTCCATCGTGATTCAAGTCGGTCTCGGTTTCCTCTTTTACACCATTGAACCGATCATGCTCAATGATCTCTTCTGCCACCCCCTCTCCCATGCAGACACCTCCAACAGGTTCATTATCCCTCGACTGCTCTTCTCTCTGTGCTATACCTGGCTCGTGAACGTGTTCATCGTTGTGGTTATTTTCCGGTGCATCACCGTGAAAGCCCTCTGTCATTGCAAGCTCCCCTGGAACTTTGTCCGACATTTCATTGCAACTATCATCCTTTCTTGACCCACTTTCTTCAGCTTCATTCCTAGGCACAAAGTCAACTTCCTCATTGTGCCTGCCACCATATAGGGTAGTACTTCTTACTCCACCGCTATCATTTTCAGACACATTCTCCACCACCTCGTCGTCAATATCTTCAACGACCTGGTGCTGCCTCTCAAGCCACAGCAACCTCCTCCTCAGCTCTCCAACCTCCCTTTCCATCAAATAAAGCCTCTCCTTAAGTATCAAATTCTCCTCCTCCAGTTGTGCAATGTGGGTATCCTGATCATCTACCCTATTCTCCAGCACATTATGGTGGTAATCAACACTACTGTTGGGGTATACCATCTCAAAGCGACTCAAGTCATGATCCAATCTCCTCTCAACCTCAACATGTTCCTCCACATCACTCTCACTAGACCCCTCTTCATCTTCTTCATCATAATCATCCAAAGTTTCATCATGTCCTGGTGACCGAAGCCTAATCAACCCCTTCATTGACCCGTACCCATCAACGCCCCACTCTTCCTTTGCCATCTCCACAAGAGCCTCCTTCGAGGGTGAGAAAACAGGAGTAGGGAGCACAGCAGGTGTCACAGGGCAAGGAGAGACCAAAGAAGCAATCCCACCAGACTTCTTGGCACGGATTATATATGAAGTAGTGTTCCTAGGAGCATGAGCATAAGGACCCATTCTATTGAATTTTTTCTTATGGTAAAACCTCCTAGCCTTGAGTCTATTTTGCTGTTCAAGTTCATTAAGTGTTGGAGGCTTATAACCTCCAACACAAACACCAACACCACTGCCCTTGTCTTTCCACCTTACATCCTTTCTTTTATCCATAGCCATAGGCTTCTTTGCCTTCCAACTACTACGTTTAGGTTTTGCATTCCCACCATACATAAGATTCATAGGACTAGCAAATTTCATCGCATTCATTGGATTTGGAGGCAGTCGCATGTTAGGAAGTGGTTGTGACCACTGACTGTAGTTCTGACCCATCCTTTTCGACTGATTCACCATTTGACGTTGCGGAATCATCGGCTGGCTAAGCTGATTAAGCATCGGAGCCTGTGAGGACTGCTGGTTCACCATTTGAGGTTGATTTTGAAGTTGATTCAACATATGTGACTGATTCATCATCATTTGAGACTTGTTCATCATTTCACGAGATTGATTCGCCAAAAAAACTTGTGAGCGACTCTGTACCTGATGCTGATTCATGATTTGAGATTGATCGTTCATTTTGGAGAAAAAAAAAAATCACACACCGAGCTTCGGTGAAAACCCTAGCCGAAACCTAATTTAATTAAGAAAACACCAAAAACAGAAATCGTCGTATCAAATTAAAATCAAGCTCCAAGAAATTACGATAGAGACGATAACGAAAAGGAATTGAACGAGGACATACAAGAAAGATTGAAAAATGCGAAGAAAGAGAAGCGATCGATCGACGAAGCTAACCCTAGCAATGTGTAAATGTACAGCGCTGATAATCCACGAACAGAAATCAACAATCACGTATTCGATAGGGTGTCTCTCTCTCTCTCTCGTTTCTGGGTTATCCTCTCTTCCTCTGGAGTTTTCCGATCGCTCCACCTCGCGATTCACGATTCATGTGCACGGCCAAATTACCCAATGAAGTTGCTTGGCTCGACGGCCGTTTTTATAGCCGAGTAAAGAACAAACGGACGGCTAGATTTGTTGATGGGACTTCAACGGCTAAGATTAAACGTACGTGGAGGCTAAGCGCTCTATCACATCAGAGCCGTTGAGATTTGAGAAGCGGCCTTTTTACATAATTGCCATCGCCTTAGGATCAAATTTCCCGGTTAACCTTTTCGGCCCTGCCTTGTCATTGTTTTCATGGCCCGCTTGAAAATAATTAAGGATTTTTTGGCGTTAATGTTTTAAGTTTGGATTCGGCTAAAAAAAATAGGTAATATATATTATACATTTAGGGGTGTGTATTTTCTCTTATTATGTATATATATTTTTTCAATATGTATCAGTTATATAGACAATTTTTAATATATGACGTTGACGTGACTATTAAGAGTTTGTACTCCTAAAAATATGATATAGGTTTTGAAAAAAATATATTAATTTTGGAATGTTGGACATTAATGGTTTTATTTAAAAACATGTGTACCTAACATAAATACATAATGCTATACATATTGACGGTTTTTATCGTAAGTCAATTATATTTTGATTAGTGGTTTTGAAAATTTTATGACTTACTTACCACGTTAAATAATATATTTTTGTTCAGTTTTTTTAGTATCACCGTTGGCGTATAATAAAAATAACGTCATATTTCTATAAAAAAAATTAACATCATAGCATCATATCCTCAAATTTTAGAGGTGCTTATTTTGTTTATGCAAACAAAAATTAGCTCATGTTTTTTCAATTTATGATAAGTACTTATCATCAGTATTCATCATATTGCAGCATAATTCAACATCATTCAACATAATTCATTACAACTTAGCATAATTCACCACTTGTGAAAAGTATTTATGGTTTAGATTATGATTAAATCCAAATCACCTAACTGTTTATTAATAATTGGACTTACTTTACTAATAATGTAAATAGTTTTCTCGAAACTTTACCTTAGATTAGGCAGTTCTATTTCTTGATGGGGATAAAAAATGGATATAACTCTGAAAAAAGCCCTTTATGAAGCCTCCCGAAATTTAAGTGATTTATTTATTATTGTAATTATAAAATGAAAATTGTCTTGAAGAAATAATTTATTATTTAACAACATAAATTTATCATTAATTTTTTGCAATTACACATTCATTTTACAAACCTATTTAATTAACACAAATTTTTTTTGAAAAAATATTTGTAATAACAAATTAAATATTGTACTAATAACTCCCAACTCCAATTTATATTGATGTAGCTAACAAATCCATCTTTATTTTTTACACTGTCTCTCTCCCCTTCTTCTAACAACTTCAAACTCTAATTTATGTTGTTGTATATTCTAGGTAGTTATAATCATTTTCAAAATTGAACTAATGATGCAATACATTACATCTAACAATGCAGGAAGTTTTTGTGTTAATACTAACGACTTTAAACAGTAGACATTTTCACACATAATTTGTATATTGTACATGTCAATTTAGAAAAAGTCATGCATAAATATATACGTATTTACAATAGCTCACATTGGATGTATATATGTTTAAACAACATCGAAAATACATTTTTTTGGCTTAATTACAAGTATATATTATAGATAAATCCATTTAGGTTAATTAAGTATGTTTCTGCATATTTAAGCATGATTCAATATATTTCAACGTAATTCAGTATATTTCATCAATAAATACCAATAAGTATTTATCATAAGTTAAAAAGAGTATGTCCCTATAAATACTTGTTCCCATTCATTTGATGATGCAGTGGATTACTTGTTATACATGGATGGTATATTTCATTCTCTTTCAAAATACTATTCTCCATATGCGAATAATAATCTATTAGGTCAATAAATCAATAAGTCAAAGTACAACTTGATGATGGTTCATAGAAAATAAATACTTTCAAAGTATGGAGCAATAAACGCTATTTGTTAAATAAGGATTATTGGCATCAAATCATATCATATCATATATTTATATATAAAAGTGAGTGTGAATGATGTGGTTGTGACACATGTCTCTAAAATATTTATTAAAATTATATTTCAAAATAAAAATAAAAATTAAGGCAATATGTGATTTAAAATCATCATAATAAATAATGTCTTTTCAGTTACTTCTATGAGGAGAAAAAAAAATTACTAATATGTTAATAATATTATTTCTAAAAATCTAAATTATTAGATTAATTATAATATCTGTAAAAATATTATACCTAAAATTTTAAAACAACTTGTGCCTAGCACGAGTTTAAGGGCTAATACTCTTAAAAGTAGGGATTATTAGTATCCAAAAACTCAATAATTAAAAAGGACATTATTTGCAATGGAGGGCATGTACAATGTGTGCGTATAATTGCAGTATTTAGTTTGCACACATTTGTGGGTGAAAGTGAACTAGTCTCACATCAAGTGACATTAAGATGGACTCCTTTATATTAAATTGACTTGTTGACGGTTTTGACTTAAATAATAAGTTATATTAAAGTGAGTTCTTTATTTGGGGTGATTAATAATTAATTCTCTTACATCCAACATTTGAAAGGCATCTTTATACTCTTCATTTTGGAGACAAACATTGAAACTTTCAGACGAAAGGCAATTTATTAGGCATCATAAAAGCTCCTATTTTAAGGTCCATGGGCTTTTATTCTCAATAACTTGTAATATATAAGATCATCAGTGCCGGGTTGTATTTTCACTTTCAGAGAGTGAGCAATCATCTACCAAGACATACATATCAGATCATTCGCTTTGACACAGTCTTTTAGGCACTTCAAATCTGAAAATTAACAGTGCCGGCATAGGATCACTGCAGCCAGAGCTTTGTTCTCATCAAAGTCAAATCTTACTGGGAATGGGAAAACATGTGACAAAATGGGAGCTACATATTGAAGAATATTAATCATCTTTTGTTTTACCCATGATCATAAAAATATGGACAAAGTGTTCATATGCCTTGCTCGTTTTCCCTCATGTAAAATTTAATTAAATTCTATGAGTGTTTTTTGAAAAAAAGAAAAGACTTCATACTTATTATTTAAAAACCTTTTGATTAACCGATGGTGAAACATCCAATACATAAATCCGCATCCCTGTCCTGAAATATTAAAATATGACCTCTATGATTCCGAAATTATCTGTGAAAATTTAAAATTAGATATGAACAACATGGTGAAGATATTTGAAAGATGCAAAGCTCAACACATTTTCTATATTATTCCGACTCAATGATGTCTTTTACAACAAAAATTTGCATTTACATTGGGATGAGAAGACATCATTAAGAGCAAACGAAAGCCGCTCTATGTACAAGCTTAAAGCAAGAAATCAAACCCCAGGATTCACATTGCCTCCACCAAGAATAAGTGAGATTTCCAACCCTCTGCTGAATGCTTGGTTGAACATAAGCCTCGTTTGGAAAGTCGATACAAAAGGAAACCATGAAAGGATCGCAACAGGAATGAATATGAGTATGCCCATACCAGCATCATAAAGACGGGCGAGTGAACGGATGGACTTCCACAGTCTCACTGTCTTCATAACTGGCTTCCAAGCTACTGCTATCTGCAAAACATTTACGTGTTCAACAAACAGGAAACAAGGCATCATTTGCTTCTTCTAATGCAGGGAGGGGAGTAGGAACTCACCGAAAGAATTGCCCAACCTGTGGGAATAAATGCTAAGATGCAAGCAAATATGTCCCCAATAGTCAAAGATGTGAATACAAAAGCAACACCAACACCGGCTAAAGCCACCAAGAAGGCAAGTCCTTGGACAAACCGCAGTATTAGCTGAAAGTTGACTGATGCCTTATGGCTGACCGTGAAAACCTGTGACAGATAATGTATTGAACTTGTGCATCAAATGGGGTACATACAGGAAGATGATTATTTATCATGTTTCAGACAGCAAGGCAAACCTTAAAAAGAACAATGAGGACAGCAAAAGCGGCCCATGAAAAGCCATAAACCTGCAAGATCACCAAGTTCAGCAAGTACCAACAACAAACTCATAATGCACTTAAGAAAAATGATCTATTGAGAATTGTTCAACGCTGACAACTTTCATTGGGCTAGCAATTTGTACACATCCCAAAAGGAACACATACATAAACACAAACATTGTCTGGTCACCCACTGAAAGATACAGCATTAAACTAAGCCCTCTTGAGAGTAAAAGGAACCACTATACACACAAGGTCAGACCAGCATTTGAAATGAATAAATTGTTCCTTCATATGATCTGACATGCAAATGCAGGCAGGTGGTCAGGACAAGAATGAGCAAGGTGATAACTGGAGATATTACCGTCAATGAGGTATTCGTCCCTTTAACATGCAGTTTATACGCAATCCCATACTGGAAGATGAGAAACCTCAGGCTTAAAATTGTCTCTGCTATCCTCCCGCTTAGAGTCCGAATATGTCCCTGTCAACATTGTACATTAGCATTCAGAAAATTTCTTTCAGTACTATTTATGTCCTGGAGGATGATTACAAAAGAGTACTACCTAAACTTGCATTTCCAGCCAATTTTGTATGCCAACATATAACAAGAAAAGAAAAATGTGCCAGTAGTGCAGGTGTACCGAATAAGATAAATGTGAATTTATTCCTAGAAACAGAGACAAACGAGAACCAAATTAACACACGGAGAAAGAATGCTTATTAGAGGTGTATCAACTTGACATTGGCACATGGCCCTAGCAATGGCAAGTGGATGAGATCACAATGATCTGATCCTCCAAGAAAGATGCCCAGACAAAAAAGAAAAAGAGACCGGATGGAATTAGGAAATCATGATAGCCCCCCAAATTTCAGGAAACCACAGCGAGCTGGAAGAAAGAAAGGCAATCATATAGCAAATCATCACATGAAACATTGATTTCATATTGAATTGCTGGTTATCCTCTTCCATCATAGGATAAGCATGCAATCATTTCCTTAAGTAGTAAGAATTGCTAAAAGATGCCATCTAGCTGGAGGCAAACACCTGCAATTACAGAATCGGGAATACCCTAGCAAAGATTGGGAGCATCTGAAGATTGCCAAACATTGGGTGGGACATCTGATTTGTAACTTCATTTCAAGGCAATCGGTGAGATACCCCCCCTTTTTCCCTTCAAACCTCACAGGGGGTCACCAACAGCAACCAGACAAAGACACGTGTTCAATTAGGAATGACTAAGCTTTAACAATATTAATCCAACAAATCAGAACAGAGATGTAGAAGATTCACCAATTCTTCTTCCCACCAAGCTTCCCAACTTTCCTCACCCTTAACTCCAATTCCACCTCTGTACATAAGCCAATTTGCCCATTCTCTGAAGTCTTCCACAGTCCTAAACGAAACAAAAGGGCGTAACATTAGTATGAACTTTCCCATGGCAGTCAAAGTTGCGCATAGCCGAAAATGTTAATGAAAGTCTCATGTAGATAATTCAGGGAGGCGAGACTGACTTCTGCCATTCAAAACCAGATGGATTAAACAGAGAGGGAGCTAGAAGCCAGGAAAGGGCCATAAACCAACTGCTGGCGCCGAGAAGAATATAGCCTATTGTACCACCATCATTATAACCGTATGCAAGATATACGACTAACAAAAGCACAACCTCAAAGCTGCACACAAAAAAGGAAGATGGATAAGTAAGATCTGTTTAGACTAAATTGCTCCTATGTCTCACTGTGCACGTTATCAGGAGAGAGTAGGGAAGTGGTACCCTTTAACAAAATGACTGCGGGAATAAAGCCTGTAGTTCTCACTAAACTTTATATGGCGGACAACAAATCCCCTACCAGTTGCGTGATACTGTTGAGCATACAAAAATAAAACATCATAAGGTACAGTTTTACTGATTTTAGTACAACGCTAAGGATGGAAGTGACATACTTTAGCACCACCATGGAGAATTGTCCGACCAAAATAATGTGTCCTTGTCCCCAAAGAGAATGTGAAAAAGACAGAACAAAGTTGAAACTGCATAGTGATAAAACTGACAATGGCCTGCACAAATCAAAAAGCGATTATAGACAAAATTCATGACCAGACTTGATGAACAACGAACAAAAAACAAAAGCAATAAGAAATGAATCAGTACTAAGTGCGAATAACAGAAAAAAGGTAATTGATGAAAAACGTAAAACTCAGACAAGAATCCCCTCCTATAAGGAGAAGTGTCCAGGATCATACTCCCAAGCCAAAAAAAGCTTATCCTTCACTCCTCCAACACCTCCCAAAAGATTTACACAATGAGCTGAATTAGTTATAAGAGTTTATTACTACTCGAAGCAGTACACCATTTTCAGGTAAAAGGATTGGAATAAGGAATAGGAGGTACATTGTCAAAGATTCATAATTGCTGAGCTAAAATAAAACCACACACACAAGAGAGGCTTTACATTACCCCTCCACTCCCCCCCCCTCCCCAACAAAAAAAAGGAGCAAAAATGTAGAGAAGTTGAAAAACAAAATCATTAAGTCATTGCAGAAGGCTCAAATGAAAATAAAATAGGCAAAATGATGCTGACATTCATTTAACCATTGGCTACCATTACATAATCATTTCAATTGCCAATTGCAGAGGGATGAAGGCCAAAGACATACCCTAAAAAAGCCCTGTTCAAGAATAAAGCCCAATATCATTGGAATAGCAGTAAAGATTCCAATCTGAACAAGAAATTGGGTATTAAGAGAGGCACTCAAGGCAGTGTTCTGCATTATGCGAGCACGATCTCGAAGTATCTCACCAACACCAGACAGTGCCTGAAGAAAGAATGCATGAATTACACAGGGAAAGTAGAGGAACAGAGAAAAAGATCTGAAAGACATAAATTTTGAGTAGGAAATCAAGACGTTAAATAATCATGGACTAACGCCAACTCCCAATGAAATTTTCCTAAAACGAGGAACTTTTTAAAGCAGTATATCAAACTTAATATTCATGTAAATACTCCCAAATAAGCATCAAATGTTATAAAGATGGGTAAAACAGAAATAAATGTCACTTCCATGGAGATCAAGATAGTTCACACAGCCCATGCTATGCTCCAATCTTTCAATCAGGCAAGCTCCATCATAACAATGCTAAACGAACATTAACTTACCAGATACGTCTTCCCATACAAGAAGACATACACAGTAAGCACTGTCAACTGCATCGAAGTAAACACTGGAAGAAGTTAGTAACAGCATGGAAAAACTCCCGTTACTAGTAAATGTTACATGATAAGGCCAATTTTAAAGCGCACGGAAATGTATATGGCTTTATGCCTTTATGAGACAGATCAAGTTAGGCATGAAGCATGTTGAGAACATTGCATGAGCTAAGATCAGAATAGAGTTGATCTATTTGTGTACCAAACCACAGAAGCCTATTACCTGCCAATTATACAGGAAACAGATTCAACTTTGGACAAATGAAGCATACCATGGTACAGAAGTAATATCCAACAGTTGTGAAGTAAAATGACATCATTCTGAAGAAATCAAACAGCTGTCCAACCCGGTAAACATCCCTGCTGAGAACTTGTTCCCCATTTCCACCGGCAACTTTTCCCTCAAAAAGAGCAATCTGGTTGAGCCCCACGTCCCGCCCCTTACCTACCTGTAGACAATATTCAGAGATCAGTTTTCCTATGTTTATAAATCATAACATTGCTAATGTACCTGAATATACTCATGATGCGTAATGTTCCCTTGCCGTAAGGTTGAGTTGAATCCTGTATTAAAAATCCAGATAAAAGTCTGTCACAATATCACTAATTGTATCATATTCTTAGTTGATTTCTATTTTCTGAAAGAAGGAAAAGAGTCTGGATGAATCACGAGTAGTTTGAAAAAGAAGGGGGGTTGACGACAGGGGAGATACACTGCACATATAAAGTGTGGTGACATAGGTCTGTTTAGTTCAACTTAAGAAGCTGTCATGCGAAAAAATATTTTACGAACAGAACAGCGTGTTCACTAGGTAAAAAAACAAGTTCATGTAATTGAGCCTCCATTTTTTTTAAAAAAAAGGATGATATGCCATAGACTAGAAACATCAGCAGACAACATAGGTGCTCTAGTATCTAGGTTCTAGAAACCAACCGATATATATGTCTTCACTAATGTTTATGACACGAGATGCTTTGCTGACACCACCACGTGTTATATGGAATACTCTATCAAAAACATCTGGATGGCCATAATGCATACGGACCCTGCAGACATTACAATCAGTTAAATCAAGTATATCAGAATTTAGCAGGATTTCAGGAAGCACAATGTATATTCTATTCTAGAGTTACACATATAAAATGTAAACTCACTTTAGAGGATTAGCTAGAACTCTCTGTCCAAGAGTTACAAAGCTAGATTCTTGATTGGACATGAATGAAGCCAATGAAGAAACGCTGCACAGAAGTGCACAAAACTTGTTAAAGCATTCATATATGTTTTGCAGAAGAAGCATAACGATTATAATGAGACACACACACGCACGCACGCACACACACAAAAAGAATATACATATGCATGTTACCTTCCAGTAAATACATGTTCCCTGACACCAAGAATAGTTGGGGGATGAATCCCATGATCACGATGGAACTCTTCAAGAAGATTTCTCATCTTCAATGCCTCTTCAAAATAGTTATCCTAAACATCATCAAATCTAAAGCAATAAGATTTCCTAGCTGAAAAAAATTGAAGCATTGACATTTTATATGGGGCTGCAGGCCCCAAATTAACATAGAACAACCAACTCAAATCGATACATTGCATCAGTCCTACTACAAAGAAGCAGCAAAATCATAAATATTCCGAAATTTCAATCAATAATCTTAGAACTCACCCTCGGATGGAATACATTTGAGCAGAATTTGACAGATCTTGCTCACACAATCTTATCAATGAAATTTGTGAAGCATCCATTGAAAATTCTGATGCTGAACTTGCAATAGCAGGTATAAAACAAGTAAATATTTAAACAAGTAGCTAGAGCATAAGTCTCATATGAAGGGCTTTGTGGAATTTACACACACAATGAAACATCGCCTACCAATTTCACTATAGTATACCAATATGGAGGAACACAGCCTTTACCATCATATTGCAACCTGGCAAGCAGGCTCTCTCTAAGTCTCTATCAACCCTCTCTTGGAAAAGTGCTGGCCAGTTGCTACTTTGCAGCTACTAACAAGCAAAGAATGCATCACCTAGTCTACCATGACAAGAAACAGAGAGAACTCCTAACATTCACCCATCACTTTATTCAAAGATGAGAGGAAAAATAAATCTCAAATTTAAAGTAGCAGAATTGAGGTTATAATTAGGTACCCAATCAATTCAGCAGTACAGTCTCCTTCAAAAAGTGTTGAATTTTCACATCCAACAACAAACAGCAGATATTTCCCCGAAAACCTATAAGAAATGAATCTAACCTCAATAGAAATTTTTCCCCCCAATCAGTTGTGATGTGTCAGCTTCTATGAAACTGGGCAAAGTGGGTACGTAATTCTGCTTTAAAGAGCAGAACCTGGGACTGTCCCTCACTTGTCATGTCCATGGGGCCATGGAATCAATCAGCAGCAGCACTACAGGGATGAATATGAGACAGCAGCAATGTCATAAACATCACGGCCATGTCATACAAATGGTCTTGGGATTGAGCTGAAGGTAAAGCCGTGAAGGCTTGCGATTCTCTTGCACAAAAAAATAAAAAGGAATTTTTGAATCCTTTCTGTTACTAAACTGCTGTTCCCAACTCATGCCTAGTAATAGCCAATTGCTCAATGAAGGCCACACCCAGCCTGCAGTAGATTATGACAGCAGTCTGCCTGCTTCATGAATACCGAGGGAATTCTTTTGATGCATGACAAACAAGCATATACCTCCTACACCTACCCCTTGAGGCCATGTACTGTCTTGGGTAATCCTGATGGTATATGCTATGTCGTAGGGTGCACCAAGCACGATGACACATGCCTTGAACAGACTCAGGTCGATGTTACTTGACTTGGACAGGCAACAAGGAAAAGGGCTTATAGTCGACTAACACTTGGAGTATGACTATTGGCAACTTCAAGCAGCTATCATGAGAAAGTCAGCCATAAACCATTAAGAGTACCTTAAGGTTATAGATCTAATAATCATGCAAATCTAGAAGAAACTTCATAATTACTTTTTGAGGCAGCAGCATTGGATGCTAGAAGAATCCAAGAACCAATTTAATTTAATTTAGGAACTATTCTCCCCAAAGTTTATATCTAGAATGCCAAAAATGATGCCTATGAGCGAACAAGTTATCAATGGTGATGGGTTGGTTTGCTGTGCATCAAGATCAGTAGAAAGTGAAAATTCTTCATGTTCACATTCCGGACCCAACACTTAAGGCATAGCCATTCCAAAAGCGCACATTTCATACTGTCTCCCTTACCTTGGGAGAAACAAATTTAAAATAAAGAATCATGCTATATTTCCCTCCTTATTGTAAAGATAACTATGTTTTCGTTCCCTTTTTAGTTTCTTTTTTTGGGGAGGGGGGGTAGTACATGAGCAAATATATTTTAGGCTAAGCTTGGATATATCATATATTCAGTCAGATGGGATCTTAATACTAGAGGGAGCATCACTGTGAAGTCTTATTATATGGAGCTTGCCTCTGTGCCTTCTTCACCTTTGCATCGAATATTGGGAATGTGTTTTCCATGGAAGATTATTTGGAAATCTCTGGCTCCATTTAGAGTGTCTTTTTTGGTTTGGGAGACTGCCCATGACAGTATTTTGACTTACGATAATTTGCAAAAGAGGAGTACGATTTTGATGAATCGATGCCAGTTATGCAAAGCTGCAGCAGAATCGGTGGANNNNTTATTGCTTCATGGCCCTTTTGCAAAAACTCTTTGGGATCTAGCCTTTAGTTGCTTGGGAGTTTCTTGGGTTATGTCCAATTCTATTTCGGATCACCTCTATGCATGGGAGGGGTTTTTTGAGAGGAAAGCTAAAAAGAAGAATGCCAGATTATTTCCTCATACAAATTTTTGGAGCATTTGGAGCGAAAGAAATAGGAGAGTCTTTGAGGATGCGGAGATGCCACTTCAATGTTTTAAAGATTATTATTTCATCAAGTCTCTCAATTTTGGGGACAAAGGGATCTTTTGTTACTCTTATCTTGATCTTTTAGATTTTGTGGATGGTGTGCATATGTGATGTGCATAGCCTTTTGTAGGATTTGCATCCACCCTTTTGTTTATGAAATATATTTATTACTTTCCTGGGGGGGGGGGG
>NCQV01048493.1:10536-22374 GCA_002740545.1 Lophocereus schottii
AATTGAATACAGTGAACACAATGGTTAAATGTCATGTCTTTCAAAATTGTGTACAATGAACTCATCTATAGATAATCTTTTGACTTTAGATTGACAAACTAGATCGAAATATTCCACCAAATGACTTTTTTGTCCAAACGTAAAATACAGTCACTACTTTTTTATAAAATTGGACAAAAGCGAAAGGTAATATTAACCTACAACAGAATCCCTGCGATGTAAGAACATAAATAATTTTTTAAATTAATATTTTATTAAGATAACTTGTGAGATCTTATAACTTTAAATTTTGAAAATATAAATTAATTTGGTAGCTCTAAATTACTCCCAAAAAGTGAACTTTCCTTTTTTGGAAAAAAAAATCTTCTGTAAGTTTATCTCAATAAGATATATGCTATACTCTCTTCGTTGCTAATGCATTAGTTACCTGGATATTTTTTTTTTTTAATGGTGGATCATTTTACTTGTTAAACTTTATTATATTTTTGTTCAAAATAAGAGATTCCATAATTTATTATCAAATTGACCTTGAATCTACATGATGATTGAGAAAATTATATTGATGCATTATATAATACTACAAATGATATGGTACATGTTCAGGTGTAGGTGTAAACACGCACCGTAGTACGCACGTTGGTGCTATTTAATATGCTGCAAAGAAGTTATAATATTCTTAATACAAAAAATACTAAGAATTGGGTGTTGGGGCACCATTAGAAGGATTTGTAGTGTAGACGGAAGTCTTGGGTTTGAACCTCATGACCGCGATTATGATTGGTTTATTTATTAGTATTTTTGTTCTTCACCTTTCGTTCTTAATCGTTTCTTTCTTTCTCTTTTCTCTCTCTCTTTTTTTTGGGTGACATCTATTCCTATCAAAATGTGTAATTCATATATTAGGATTTTCTTTCCCTAAGCGATTAAGGTGATGGAGACTTTTTAATCTTCATTGTGGCTATTTGTTTGGTGAACTTATATTAATTTTTACTAATGTAACAACTAAACAACACCAAAATATGAAGTAATGATCACCAAAACAATTATAGTTTTAAATTTGAGTATATTATCACTAAAACCTATTTTAATTTTCACTAAAATGACAACTAAACAACAACAAAACAAAATTACTGGATTCATATGTTATCTTGATGAATTTGCTTGATAATGCTAGATGTGCTATAATTTTCAATATAGAAACAAGTCAAGTACAGTAGAGTTGCTTCTGTGCCGGACAACTTTCTTATATTTGGTTTGGGTTGTAACCTATATGACTGTTGTCTTATTTAAGTTTTGCATATCACCAATCTATTGAAATAATTATTTTTTTCAATATTTCAAGCATTCTTTTAATTTCATTATTTCAATGTAGAATATAATGGTGTTTATTGTATGGTAAGACGTTCTTTAGTGTGTGGTGGAATATTTTTTTAGAATACAATGGAATATATTAAAAAAGAAAATCAAAAAGATGTAAAACAAATAGTCAGGAAGTTATAAAATAGAATATATAAAAAAAAAACTAAGCAAATGTTGCAAACAATAAAAACAACTATGAAGTCAAGGTAGAATATGATAATGTTTAGTATATAATAGAACAGTGCTTAATGTATGAAGGAACAATATTTTGTTTATAATGTTTTTTTGAAAAAAAAAACTAGCAAATGTTGAAAAAGAAATTACTTGTAGAGTTAGGATGGTGTATAATATAATACTTTCTTAAAAAAATAAAATTAAGCAAATGCTGCAAATAGAGCAAATGTCAATAGAAAAATAGCTAGAAAGATGTACAATAGAATATATTTATTGAAAAAACTAAGCAAATGTTGCAAACAAATAAAAGTAATTAGTAAGTCAATATAGAATATAATAGAGTTTAGTATATAATAGAATAATGTTTAGTGTATATTGGAACAATATTTATTGCATAGTAGAATATATTTTTTAAAAAAAAATGAAAACTAAACAAATGCTAAAAAGAAAATAATGAACAAAGTTAAGAAGATGTACAATAGAACATATATTTTATTTTAAAAATAAAACTAAGCAGATGTTGCAATAAGGTTAGAAAGACAAAAATTTTTGGAAAAACTAAATACCTCAACAAGTAGTAATTGAAAGGTATTGAACCAGAGACATCATGAATGAAGCACATTTNNATTATCTACCACTTGTCCACTTTAGTTATGTTTAAAAATTATGCACAAACCCAGTATTTAAGCTATATTACGCGCTTACCCGAGTTGCATCATACACGGTCAATTTTGTGATTTAGGCCATATGTCTTGCATGTGAGTTGAACTTTGGACTGTAGAGTTTACATCAACATTATACCTTTGAGTGTTCTATGTGACAACTGATATAATACAAGTTTTAATTTTACACGACACATTCATAACATTTATGTATTAGTGATAAACACGTGTAGTATTTAATGCAGTTTAAAAATAAATTAAAAATGATGTAAAAGAGATGAGATGAGTCTTTTTGTGGAAGTAAGCCTGTGATTAGGGATATAAAAAGTTAAACAAAGGATAAATATAAACAAACGCATAAAAAATAATATTTATGCAAAATGACCAACCTAAAAAAGAAAAAGAAAAGAAAGATAGTTATAACTAATGATATTGGGACAGTTGCCATAGACATATGTAAGTACTCATAAAATATATACAACTAGAACTATTCCTTTACCAATGCATGCATTGAGCTAACCAACATATCAATGTCCATTGTTATAAGTACTTGATTAACAATGTTTTTGTAGGTTAGTAAGGACTGACCTTAGAAGTGAGAGCGCAAGAACTGTGTTGCTTGCTTATAGGCCACTAAATTGATGAACACTAATAAATGATGGCTACCAGAGTACCCAGAAAATTCACACCCCAAAACCTAACTCTTGCTAATCGTAGACTAAGCCGTGAGAGAGAGAGAGGGAGAGATTCGATGCGTCTTTGGAGGGATTAGCTACTGATGCATATCTCTAAACCCCTAATTAGCCCCCTTTAAGTAACTAATAGTGTTTAGAGCCCTCTAACCACCCATCGCTTAGGTAGGGAAGTGGCTATCAAACCCTTACTTGCTCAACATTGCCCACTTGGTCTCACAACCCATGAGCCATATGTGCCTATGCCAACTATAACTCTTCATGTTCAATACTAGGAATGGAGTGTGCAACTAAAAAGTAACTAACAGTGTTATATCAAGTCACCATCTAACCAACATAGCACCTTCATATAACACAATACCCCCAAACCATTGAATCATCACCAGTGGCTTACTTAATCCCTTTGTACTTATAGACATATCATATAATACATACTCAATATAATAGCCTGAGTTGGTATCATGAAGATGGAAAGATTACTCCTTAAACACTCATGATAATCGATCTTAGCTTAGCTACTTTTCTAGTGTGTTTTGTTGAACTGTATACATCTTACACATTAAGGTAACAACATCAAGACTCTATTTCATCTTATGATTTTAAGTCGAAAGGGATTGTACACAGGGTCGTGCAACGACAATGAAAGGGCCTTTTTAAAAGCACACACAATATGAAATTGTCATTCCACATATAGGACTTTTTAAAAGCACACACAATATGAAATGTGTGTCATGGTGTAACTTCCACTACATTGGGTATGTAACGCTATTATGCCATGTGAATCATTAGTCTAAACTTAAAAAACTAGCCTAAGTTACTAGATCAATATACTTAATGTTAATGTTGATACTCAAGATTTGACTTTCAATATAAAATTAGATATTTCACATTTGACTTGCTAGAGTCTCATCTTAGATTTACTAAGCCAGCTATCATTTATCATTCAGACATTACTAATATGATGATGAATTAATATTACACATTTAGTGCGAATATGATTTAGTCTCATCTTGCCTGTTACTTAAGCGCAAGGGCGATTATCTATATGACAAGGCAATCAGAAGCCTATGACACTTTAATATGTTGAACATGCAATTATAGATCATGAAAATTTTGAAACCTAAACATCAATCTTTATTACATAAATGCTCATTACAAAATAAAAATATCCCTTACGGTATAAGACACATCCAAAAACTAAACCCTTCGAAGTCTAGACTCATCGTATGAGCTTTGAAAGCATGTCTAGTAATAGATTTAGTGAAGGGATCAACAATTATCTTATCAGTGGATACATGCTTAATAGCAACCTCCTTTGTTTTGTAATGTCTTGAACAGAATGATAATACCTTTTGATATGTTTGATTTTCCAATGAAATTTTGGATCCTTATCATACTGAATGGCAGTAGTATTGTTGTATAGTATTTCAATATGATCATCAACCTTGGGAGTGAGATTGAGATCTTAAAGAAAAATGCATAGGCAATATTGCCTCTTGAGCAACAAGCAATGAGCAACATACTCTATCTTCATAGTTGACAATGCTAAGCAATCTTATTTCTTATTGCACCATAGTATGGCTACCACCTAGGGTGAAAATATATCTTAAGGTCTCTAGGTCACCTCCTTAATTGACATCCTAGGTATCATCTTAACCTAGGTTCTCGCCCTAATAGCAAAGGACCAAGTCACTAGTACCACGAAGGTAGTGTAAGATTTTCTTGACGACTTGTCAATGAACAGGTCCTAAGCTACTTTAGTAACGACTTAACAAACTAGTCCCAAATAAAATGTCAGGCTATGTACATAACATTACATACATTAAGCTTTCTACAACACTAGCATAGGGATTTTTGTGTTTTATCATCTCTTTCAGGGAATTTATCAACACTTGAGGTCATATACTTATCAATTGGAGTGTTGACAGGCTTGGAATTATACATTTGAAAGAGTTCCAAGTCCTTTTTAATGTATGCATCCTGACACAAACACAAAGGCTTTCCACACCTAGGACACACCTAGCTTCACCTATGTCCTTCATCTCAAAAACAAAAGATAACCACTGCTTCGAGGCTTCAATTATGTCAATGTTGTTCCCAGCCAAAAGTATGTCATCAACACATGAAGTAAGAAACATAATCCCCTTAGTCGATCTGTTAACATACACAGAAGGATCTTCTGAAACCATAAATAAGGTAAATGAAGTAATGACTTCATAGAATCCAAAGTACCAAGATTTGGAAGATTGCTAAAGACCATATATAAACCATTTAAGATGACTTACTCTGTCCTATTGACCCTTTGATATGAAACCAATGGGTTAATCTATAAAGATCTGATACTACTGCAAATACACGCGTGCTGTAGTTAAAAAGAAGTATTGTCCATAGAGATCAAAGGCAAACTTACCAAGTTCTTTCTATCAGAAAATGCTAAGCAATTACTTAATGGAGGATTTCGATTTGCCAATTTAACAATTTCTAAATTCAATTAAGGAAAAATGCCTAGAGATTTATTTAGTTAAGAAAGGTGTGGGATCATACAATTTTACATGTGCATTTCTCTAAATTAGATAATTTTGAAGAATTACAATCGATCAGAATTTAGTCTATTCTTTCCAAATCGACCAAATGCCTAAACTAAGTAAAAGTCGTTCTTTCAAACTAGTTTGTCTTAGTCTAGGCTCAGTATTTTTGATTACTCATTCATCCTTCCAACATGCAAGTTTCTCTTTCAAGTCATTGCTATATTAGGTCCTATCAAGCGGTCTAACAATCGAATTTTACCTTTCAGTTCTTCACTCAATTGTCTAAAGGATGTAAGCAAATTTGGTCAAGTCCACTCCAACGTGATAATTACTTGATAAAACGAAATCAAACAACATAAAAAGAAAGCACAATTCTATTGAATTAAAATGATCCAACTACACTTCCATTAACAAACAAATCCCCAGACAAGATAAATACTCACTTATGATTAAAAATTAAACAACTAACCAAATGATTCAGTGAGATCTGAGAGGGAAAAGCTTGGTAATGACAGCCTCCAATGAAGTCTTCAAACTGCAAACAAAACTGAGTTCCACGCTCAAGATTCTCACTTGCACTCAAAATCAAACTAAAATCTTAACTACAAATAATAAAATTTAGGAAAGCGAATGTATATATAAGATGATGGCTTTTCTCTCATTGCTGTCAAAGGACGTCCTTTTAAGCCAATACTCCAGCTTTCTTAGCCACACAGCTGACAGAGATGAAGAGGCTATAGTTACACATGCACCACAGTCCGTGGCAGCTACCACGGTTGGACCGTGGTCTTGGCTGGATTCGAATTCTTCTACTCTTCTCTTACTCCACGGGCATAGGGCTTAAGGTACTTCCGTGGCAGGTCAACAAGTACTCAAAATGAGGGTCAAATGCTGGGTCAAATGATCTAAATTCTGACAAATATCATCAAACAATCATACCTAAGCATAAAACGAGAGTATGAGTATCAACTATGGCATAAAGCACACAATTCTTCTAAAAATACAGCAAGATGAGCATAAAATGATATACACGTTAAGCACTTATGAAACTCCCACATGCTTGAACTGTTGCTTATCCCTAAGCAATGCTAAGACCAAAAATTATTCAAAACCTCCTCAGGATAGACATTGATAGCATCCTAATGGCAAAGCCGATCTAAAGTTAGCCCAAAAGGGGCAAAAATTATTTAATAAACACACTAGGAAATAAAGTTTTCGAAACCACTTGATATACCACAATGTCAAATTTAAATCGATCCCCCAAATCGTCAAATAAAATCACATTAACATATGAAACAAATAGAGCTAGTAATGCCAATAGAACCTCATTATAGTCATGTGGAACTCATCACACATCTGTTTGAAAATATAAGAAGATTTTCTCAATTCTCATTCCATAGACTCAAATCTACCATAAGCTTGACAAGTTTCTCTAGTTAGCCATCACTAAAATGCAATACACATTAGATAATTATGAGGACTTCTATAAGGTTGTAATCGAGCCATGGGTAAAGGTAAGAGGGGAGCAAATGTTTTAGAAATGTGGAGCTAGAAACCATAGACTAAGAGCTAAATGTTTCCTATGTCCTCATACAACATTCTCCTTAGACCAATACAATTAATCTCAAAATACATCCCAATTTGAAGAGATAAAGAGTTGAAAGTGGTAAATGCTTTTTTGTAATCCAAACAAGGCTAACGCTCTTTTATTATTCCTTTTTTTTCATCTTTGTTTTCTTTTTTTTTAAAAGAGTTAGCCAAGGAAAATCTATATCAAACTTTAAATTTCAACTCTTCTTTAATCTTTGTATAACAAGACAAGGGATTTCTCATAAAAAACAACAACATAAATCCCTTCATTAAACAACCAAATCCACCAAAAAGGTATCAATACACCTTACTAGTTCCCAATTAAACTCGATGTATAAGGATGAAATGCTCATCCAGTCTTGGCTTAAGGGTTAGATAATTGCTTGGCCATGGGCTATGGTAGGAGGTTCAAATTAATAAAAATGAATATAAGCTCAAGGGGGCTGGCAAGGGATATAAAAGACCAAAGGTGACTATTTGGTCTTTTGGACTAACAAGTCAAAGAATGCGTCAATCATATTGCCTAAATGCATATGCAAAATGTGATCTTGAATGAAAATCAAAGCAAGTTCTAGAGAAATGATGTCAACGAAGAGTTGCTCAAATTGACCAAAGACTAAATTGATAAATTAGCCTTTAAAAGCTCAAAGCCTTACGGGACATCTAGCAAGGTCAGAACTAGCTCATTATTAAACACATGCCAAAATTCATGTAAAGAGTCATGGGGTAATCAACTCGCACTCAACATATAGTCAAAACATGAAGCTCATTTTCAAAACTCGTTCTCCAATATTTTTTTGCACCTTTGGGCAAATCAAAGGATCAATCTAAACCAAAGAAGTCTGCCTATTCTAAAAGATCATCATCAGAGGATTTTTTTTCTTTTTTCATTTTTTTTGCATTAAAATATGTGCTCCTAATAAAAATGCAAAAACTATGAAAGGAAGCTAGAAAAACCTAAAATGTAACATAAAATGCAAAGAAATTTGAATGTACTTCTAACATGCTTCTAACCACATAAGATTAAAACCTGCAATGTAACTCCAAAGGCAATTATGAATAATCTATACAATGCATACACAAGCACACACCTAAGCAAATCAGGCATCATATGCCATCAAATATGAACTAACTCCCCCACGCTTGAACAAAATATTGTCCTTATTGTGTGCACAAATTAGAAAAGGGGAAGGGGGAATAGCAAGAAGCAATCAGAAAGAAGAAGTGAAAGGAGGGTGGGGTGGTTGATCATAGGAGATATGCCAATCTTGCCAGGTCTCTAAACAGGCCTTATAATCCTGAAAGTATTGGGTCTAGGTAGTAAGCATCCCACGGAGCTCCTCGTGGCACTCTTGGACAAAGTCACGAAGAGCGGCGTTCTCAGAAGCAACATAGGCGCGAAGGGATACTTACTCCTCCTGGATGAACCGAAAGGTGGCTTGGAGGTCGGCATAGTCAGTTGGGGTGGTTGGAAAGAACTAGGTCCGGCATAACTAGGAAATGAGAGTGAAGGGGGTGCGGGTTGAACAACCTCAGCATCACCAGGTACCTAATAAAGGTTAGCCCGATGAAGTAAGGTGGTTCGATCAATATTGGGAAACGGCAGAAGCCGATCCCCTGGATAAATCCAGCACAAACTTCTAGCCTTTACGTTGCAAAAGTTCATTAGCTCAAAGGTGGCTTAATTAAGCCGCTCGAACCCAGATACTCGAACCTCAGGATTAGGCTCAACACCCAAAAATCTAGCAATGGTAGTGACAATACCACTAATGACTATCCTATTCTTAGTGCTAATAGCTGTACTATATAACTGTTTGGCTAAGAACGCCCCAGGATCAGGTTGAACACCATTAAGCATACAAGATAGAAAATATAGCTCAGACAATCTCAGGACATTCAAACTATCATCCCGAACAAAGAAACAGCAAGCAAGGATGCATCGAGCTACCCGAATGCAAGGGTTCTGAATATGGGTGCATTTGGAAGAACTAGTACTATAACTAACACTTCCCCAAAGCTCACCCCAAAATGCATTCGGGTTGAATTCTCAGGGGACTTGATGGTTTGGTAAATCCATGCTAGGTGAAAAATCAAAGATGCTGTTGAAGGTACGTAAGTTCAACTCATAAAATTGCCCCTGCAAATAGAAGGAAATATACCCCACTTGACATTGAGGCCCTCGAGTGACCTTAACATGTAGAGTACTCAGGATCTCTAAGGTAAGGTCCTGATATGTATGCTCCTTAATCTCAATGAAATGTCCCATACCCCCCCCATGCAAACAACCACCATATATCATCTAATAAACCTAAACTGCCTAATAATTCCTCATCATAGTAACGAGTTCCCACGACCATGCGTTTATTCAAGTAAGCATATCTAGTAGCATGATCGGGGTTGGTTAAACCAAGAGGATGAGGAATGTTACCTTGAGCTCGTGCATTGGTGGAAGTTCAAAAGGTTCGTTGAGGTTGAGATGGTACCTAGCTAGATGTTCCTGCTTCCTTGATGCTCTTTTGTCTCTTGGTGGGTGCCACGGTTGCAAAAGGGAAGAAAAATTGAAAGAAAAACCTAAAAAATAAGATCTGGGAAAGAAAATTGAAGAATTTAAGTGAAAAAGAAGAAGAATTAGAGAGGGAAGAAGGTGGTTATAGAAGATGGATAAAGGTGAGATGAACTTAGAGAAGGAATGGTGGAAAGAGGTGAAATTTGTGGGAGAAAGAGAAAGATTAAGTGAAAAGAGAAGATTTTCAGTGAAAATGGAGTGAAAATGAGAAAAAAAAGAAGGAGAAATGAAGGTGTAGCAATGGTGGGTTTAGAGAGAGAATAGGGAGGTAGAGAGAGAGTGTGTCGAAGAAGAAGAAGAAGAAGAAGATGGGGGAAAGTTAGGCGATCACCGCAGTGAAAACCCTTGACTGCGGCCTATAGCAGCTCATCACGGATCGTGGGGGTTACCACGGTATGGCCGTGGTGTCTGTTGGACACTGGTTTTTTTGTTTTGTTGATTGGGCACCCCACGGGATGTATTGGAGTGCTGCGGTCCGTGATGCCTAGCATTTTTTTTCTTCTGTCTTTTTTTTTATTTTTTTGTGGTCCCTTCTTCTTTTCCTATTTTTTTTTCTCTTTTGTGTTCTTCTTCTATCCTCTCTATTTTTTTCTTACTATGAAAAACTACCAAGAAATGAAAATTAAAGCTTTAAAAAAGGAGCTTGGGTTGCCCACCAAGAAGCGCTCTTTTAAGGTCAAGAGCTTGACCATGCTTTTACATTTGGTTTGGATCGGTGAGTATATGGACGGAGGCCTTCTCAATAGGTTCCCTCACAAGATGTGGCTTTAGCCGTTGTCCATTGACTGTGAACGCACCGATAGACTCAGACTACACTTCAACTACTCCACTAGGTTGAACTTTGGTGACTTGAAATGGCCCCGACCACCGGGATCTCAGCTTGCCCGGAAATAATCTCAATCTCGAGTTGAACAATAGGACCATGTCACCTTTTTCAAATCTCTTCTGCATAATGTGCTTATCATGCCATCTCTTAGTTTGCTCTTTGTAGACACGTGAACTCGCATAGGCCTCCAACCATAGTTTTATCTAGCTCATTCAGTTGTAAGAATCGCCTTTCTTCCGCTGCTTTCAGGTCAAAATTGAGCTTCTTTATAGCCTAATATGCCTTATGTTCCAACTCTACTGGCAAGTGACAAGACTTTCCAAACACCAAACGGTATGGAGTGGTGGCTAGAGAAGTCTTGTAGGTAGCGCGATATGCCCAAAGAGCATTATCAAACTTGAGTGACCAACCTTTGCGGGACCGATCCACCATTTTCTCCAATATACTCCTCAACTTTCGATGCAAGAGCTCTACTTGCCCATTTGTTTGGGGATGGTAAGGCATAGCAACCTTATGGAACACCCCATATGTCTTCAATTATGACTCAAGAGGCTTATTCCAAAAGTGTGTTCCATTGTCACTTAGAAGAGCTCTTAGTATTGTTGAGACATTTTAGTTTTGATAATGACAAATCCAAGTATACAAATCTGTCCAAGTATTGTTGCGCCAAATATGATCTCTAAACAGGCCTAACTAGTGTTTGTAAGCTTCAGTGTATTAACCGGTTTGCTTCATGTGAGAAAAAATCTTCAAAACAGGTGACTCCTTATTAAGTCAAGAACACCATCTCGACAGTTGTTTGTAAGGCTTCCTGAACTCTGCAATGCAAAGAACAACCCCAGCAAACAAGGAAGTCTTGGTGTTCTCAACAGCTCTACAAATCTTGGAGAAGATGACTGGTTCAAAACAAGAAATCTTGGGTATATAGGTTTTATTTATTTAGACTCTTGTTAATATGCCAATATTGAAAACATCATTTTAAACATCTCTTGAATCGGTATTTGCGCTAAATACTTCAGAACACCAGTTGGGAACAACCCTACAAACAGGGTGCCTAGGGTGTTTCTGAACTAAAGTGGCCATACCTGTTTATCTTTGAAAATCCATTTCGGTTGGCCAAGATCTTCAGAATACTTTCTTTAAAAAAAGATTGCTATTTTTCTGGAAAGGATATTTCTTGAAAATATTATGGCAGATTTGCGAAAATAGGTTTTGGAAGAAATGCCGAAGCTAAAGGATTTCCTTGCCTATATTTTCGGAGGTGATAAAGTTTTCAAAAGCTAAGATTTCCAGTTTTATTTTAACAGCTTTGAGGAGATAAGGGTTATCTCTTAAGATAACAAATCTCTTATATTTTAGGATAAAATTATTACTAGCAGTTTAGAATATCTCTTGCTTGAAAATTGGTTTCCTTGCCTAGCTAAATCTTTCACCTCTTCTC
>NCQV01048494.1:4085-33271 GCA_002740545.1 Lophocereus schottii
ACTTGTCTTTTGCCCTTATACTCTATTAATAAGGAAATTTCCTGGTGTTCACTGAAACTCCTAACTCATTTTTGCTGTAGGCATAGAGCTATAGGAATGCTGCTTTCATAGGCTTGGGGATAACTCTGTCTTTTTTCACTAAGCCCCAAGTAAGGCTAACGAAGGAAGTAACATTAGGTAGGGCAATCACTCCTGACTCGAGGGTGAGAATTGGAATTGATTGAAAACAGGATCAATCAACATAAAGGAAAATCCCCTCTTCCTATGCAGTTAGCTTGACTCCTGCTTCCACTTCACTTTAAAGGATTGGGGTCGATATCTAAGCCATATTCAAAAGCAAGATAGGTGGATTGAGCGTACTTTAATGCAAATAAAGAACTAGAAAAAGTGAGTTTTCTTTACTTGGTACGTTAATAGTTGACTAAAAGGATTGCTACCTCTTCTCTGTCCTTAGGTTGTACTAAGAGGGATATGTGGTACCCTTCCTCTATGCTTATTCGATAGCAGCGGATTCGAATTCGTATATGCAGCTGAACTTCCTCATATGATTCAACTTGTGTATATGGAATACTTTTTTCCGAGCTTTCCTCTCGATATGGTTTTGCGGAATAGCCAACCTTAAGAAAGAAAGTGTCCCATGCTTCATCTCAGCTTCTGCAGAGATGTTAACCACTTAGGTAGATACGGGTATACATCTATGAAGATTTTACTTGCTGAGGAAGATACATCTCTTCTAATTCTTTTCTATGCCCACCCCAGTCCCCAGGGTCTAGTTTGGCTTTCGAATTACCCGCTATTGGCTTCGCTCTGCCAAACCGTGGAAAGAAATTCGTGTATTAGGTTCTAAAAGTCTCGCTATGGGAGCTTTTTTGCAATTGCAAAAC
This sequence comes from Lophocereus schottii, assembly GCA_002740545.1. NCBI lineage: Eukaryota > Viridiplantae > Streptophyta > Magnoliopsida > Caryophyllales > Cactaceae > Lophocereus > Lophocereus schottii. The sequence goes on from NCQV01048494.1 coordinate 4,970, forward strand.
TCATGTTCTCGCAGTGTTTTTGGGCCAAGGCAGCTCAGTTTAAACCGCTCTAGCTAATCGAACGATTCAATCACTTGGGAATTCCTACTCCTTCGATGTAGCTTTCAAATCTTATACAATTGTTGAGAGTTGACATTTGCTTTTTTAGTTACCGCACCCGTGGGCGGAATAACCACTAGAGGTCCTATCCAGTCCTCTTGTAACATGTAAAATGAGGCTCTATCTTGACTCTCGTCCACTACATCAAAGTGCTTATTCATTTAGACACCACTTGTGTGGAGCCTCAAAGAGGGCTAAGCAGATTCTCTTTCGTAACCAGGGATTCCTTTGAGTCCCATCCCAGCTAATCCAAAGGGTAGTTAACATTTCATATCCAAAAATGCGTCCTGCCAAATGTAAGAAATTGAGGACTAGGGCTTAACGCTTCGAGTGAGCCTCGGGTAGGCAACTTCAATAGGTCGAGGGGAGAAAGAAGAATTGCAAAAGCCATTGCTGCTGACTAAGAGCGATAATCCCTTACTTTGTAGAGCTAATGGAAAGCTTCTTAGGAATGATAGCGGCCTGGAAAGGGTAAACGTAATGGACTCATTTTTCTACCAAAATCTTCCAACTCGGCTTACTAAACGAATTGGAATCCTACCGAACAGAAGGAAGGAATCGAAGACTAGGATAGGATGAAGGGCAAGGCATTAGGCGCTGACAGACAGGCTGATGTGCTTTTACTCGAAGGATGATATTCTTTCATTCAAAGTAGAAGGCTTGAAAGGGGAATTTCGAACTTTTAGGATCTCTATTGAATGAATGAACGTATATGGTTTAAAGTCAAGGTCCCTTCGGGAAGAGATGAAGAAAGGTTACCTACCCGTGCCCACGGACCAAGCCCGTGGCTCAGCATCATCAAAACGGTCTGCTTCTTGATCTGAGTGAAAAGAGGAGTAGGGTTGCGAGATGCGTTGCCGAAGCACTGAAGGGGTGGAATGAGAGTACCTTTGGTAATGTTTGCCAAAAAGTATGAAAGTAAAAAGCGGCCATTCCCGGTTGGTTATGTAGGCTTCGGCACTGGAGTTTTTCTAAATTGATAACTGTCGGAGTGAAACAAAGAGAGTGAGCGCCTCCTGACAGGTGAGGAGGAATTAAATCCGCAATGAACTTTGATGCTGTCAGACAGCTGCTTTCACGTTATGGGCCGTCGATGACTGTTTCTAAAGTCCTGCATGAGCCGAAATCGATCTGACGAATTCTGTAAGAACCGATTGCAGGGGGCATAGCCGAAGAGAAGGACATGAGTAAGAGCAGGTACTAAAATCTGAATCAATCTTTCTCCAAAGCTTTTTCCCTTGGGATGAAGTGAGAAAGGTAAGCAGCGGGTTCTGAAGTTGAAAAGGCTTTTCAAACCCCTCTCTTGCTTTGGCGACAAACCCCCATCTCTTTTTGGCGGGGGACAGTTAGGCATTAGTCCACTAAACCCTGAAAAGCTTTCCCAAAACCTCCCCTATATGGCACCGTGCCTACCCGGGCACCACCACTCTTTCTATTCCCAAAACTTACCTAAACTCGTAGGCAGTTAACTCCCAGCTCTGAAAGAGCCTAGCATATCACATCTTCGCACCTCAGCTATCTTGTTAGTATTCCTAGCTGCTTTCCGCTCCTTTCCTTATCAGTCGAGCTACTACGCTCCTATAGGTTTTTTTTTCTTCCTTAGGGACTGGCTGTCTTTCTCTTTCTAGAAAGGACCTATCTTTTAGATTATGTATCCTTAGGGGTTCTTGTTGCTCATCTCTAGAATTTCTTCTTTGGGCATCCTACTTTCTATCATAGGGATATATTTCGTCTCTTAATATACTTCTTACTTCAAGCTTCAAGTGTACAGCCACCTACGGACATATGCATTAACTGAAGCCCTCCTTTCATTATCTTATAAAAAAAAAAAAACAAAGAAGAAAGAGGAAGAGTGTTTTGACATAACAAAGAGGGCTCCAGTTAGAACTTGTTCGATATGGAATATCTCCTCTATCATCAGCTCCAACAGGCATAGAGTCTGTACACTTACTATGATCTATATATAGCCTATGCGTGAACCTTCAATAGGAGGCTTATCACGATTCCCGAACGCTTGGCAAGATGTTATATTGACTTTACTTTTTTTCTATTATGGAAAGTCCCTGGGAACAAGATCCATAAAGACAAGACTACCAGCCGCGAATCCTGGAGTGATATCCTAGATCTCCTTAATCCACTTCCGGAAATAGAATGGACAGGTATGATACCTAACGAATCAACAAAATACATTTAGGTAAGCTATCTCCAAGCTCTACACTTAAGAGTGAGCATTTTTGTATGAGTAGAGCGGTCTCAAGGTTCACCTATAATATTTGATTTTCATTATCAATAGGATTTGGCTACAAACAGTGGGAAGCAAGCTCGTTAATCTATATGTCAGTATAAGATCAGGTACACGGAGGTACAAAGGAGGGTGATCTATCTCTCATTTCAATAGTAATCAAGACGATAAGGATAGGATGGATGCGCTCTACCAGGGACCCTATTACTTCTATTTATTAAGCTTGACTTTACCCATTCCTATTATATACCTTGTGGATTTATCCGCTCTGGCTTTTACGTCATATCTTTAGCAGAACAAAATGAGAACGGAACGCACATAGTACAAGAGTGACACTCGGCCTTGATTGACTATTGAAAAATCTTTCAAGGGCAAATCTGGGGTTTGTACTATAGTGACGAAAGCAAAGCCCAGTTTTTGTCTAATCTCTAAAGATCAGGTGATGACTATAAGACTTTGATCTCTAATTTAGTTAGGTTAGCACTGAGACTTTTCCTCTCTTTTAATATCTTATGTCATACCTCCAATTCGCTTCTTCATAGGCCTCACTCCTCTCTTGGTGGTCGAGCTACTTCCCGCTCCTGTCCTTTCAGTCTTTTCACTACGTACCTCTCCCTTTAGGTCTGTGAACAGCAAGCAAAGAGAACTCTTTCAATCGGATATCAGATAGACTTCCCCCCTCACCTCTCTTGAAACTGACCTTGAAGTATAACCTCCACTATCATCTCCTTTCTTCACGTCCGTAAACCCTAGCTCAACTACATTTCCTTTCGAAAGAAAGACTAATCAATCTTCGAATTCAGCTTGAAAACAAGTCCCAAGAGGGCAGATTGCCCAACTAGTGTTGTGGAGGACTTTGAGAGCTCCTTTGAGGTCCCAATGGACCTAGGGGAGGCAATTTATGATGTGTACGATAAGGAAGAATCCCAAGAAGGGGAGTTGTCTGTGTTCGAGGAGTACAAATTGGGGGAGAAGCTTGGGGAAACAAAAACACAATATAAACCCTCCATTTTGCCTTACCTACCTTCTAGCTCCACAAAATACCCTTCCTTATCTACCCTTACTTCAAATTCCCTCCCATAAAATCAACCTAACCTTGGGGTGAGTGATGAAAAATTGACCTGTTCCTAACCACACAAACTCATCCTAAACATAATCCAACCCAAGTCTTAAACAAGCCGAATGAGGAACCATGCGAATGGGTGGACATTTATGAATATTTTAGGTTCTCTAGGGTTGATGGGGGTAGGAGAGCTCAATTGCTGTTTCATGGGTGGTATGGCTATAACTCATTCAAGCCTTCTTTGGGCTATGAGTTAATGGTTCGATTTTAAGGATTAGCTAACTTCATTTTGGATCTGGGATCCATGAGGTTTGGCTATGGCTCTTTCTTTTCGTTTATGCTTTCTTTGTCACTAACAAAGTTGCTTTCGTTGTTGCATTCGAGTTAGAGGAGTTTGATGGAGAATTTATTAAGCAGATGCCATGGTGAAGATTGTTCGAGATTTGAGGGCTCCTAAGAAGGGGAGGATGATATGAATTAATTTAGCTTAGTAAATTATTTATTTTACACGTTTGTTCGAAGTTAATGTATTTATCATTTACGTGCAATATTTCCAGCTCAGTTGTATTTTTTCTGGTTTGAATTCCCTAAGTTTAGGATTAATATCCTAAATATTAATCAAGGTCATTATGGTTGTGAAAGGGTTTAAGGTTCTCGGTTTCTTGCTGTATAAAACCGATCAATTTGCTAGCCGTAGTAGACGGTGTGTGTTTATAGGGTATCCACAAGGGAAAAAGGGGTGGAAACTCTATGACTTGGATAGACATGAGATTTTTATCTCTCGAGATGTGAAGTTTTATAAAGAACAGTTTCCGTTTATAGAAAGGAGTGTGATGTTGGGCTCCTCTGGTGAACGAACTGTGGGATCTCACGAGGTTGTTGAAAGTGAGAGCGACGGTGGTGCTTTGTGGGAGGAGGAGGAAACTGAATTGGACTCTCCTATGGGAGAAGTCGTGGGTGCCCCAAATGGACCCACGGATGCTCTTGAGGGTGAAGAAGGCCTGGGTAATTGTGAGGGCAAGGATTCTAGGGACTCAATTAGGCATGCAGGTACACCTGAATCTGTGTCCACACTGGAGTTGGGGCGTGGTCATCGTTCCAAGAAACCCTTAGTTCTTCTTCGTGATTTTGTGACCCATACAGTGTAAAAGTTGAGTCCGTTCCAGGTTCCTCCACCTGCGTCATCTCAGGCCTCAGGTAAGCCCTATCCCCTTGCATATAAAGTGAATTGTGAATGTTTTTCTGTGGCACATAGCACCTTTCTTACAGCTATCACTACATGTACTGAGCTAACCTCTTATAAGGAGGCTGTGACAGATTCCATGCATAAAGAAATCTGTGCTTTAGAGGATAATAGTACTTGGACCATGGAGACACTTCTGCCTGGGAAGCGTGCTCTGGGTAGTCATTTGGTGTATAAAATTAAGCATAATTCAAATGGTAGTGTGGAGCATTTGAAAGCTCGCCTTAATATGTTTGGCAATCATCAAGTTAAAGGTGTTGATTACATGGACACCTTTGCTCCTGTTGCCAAGACTGTCACAGTTCGGGTCTTTCTCTCCGCTGCTGCAACGAAAAATTGGAAACTCCATCAAATGGACGTCCACAATGCATTCCTTCATGGTGATCTCTCGGAAGAGGTATACATGAAACTTCCTCCTAGTCTTTAAGCTAACCCGCCCAACCGTGTTTGCAGATTGCGTAAGTCCCTTTATGGGTTGAAACAGGCGCCATGATGTTGGTTTGCCAAATTGATGTCCTCGTTGAAGCAATATGGCTTTCGTCAGTCCTATTCCGATTATTCTTTGTTTACTCTCAGACAGGGGACTGTTCGGGTAAATGTGCTTGTTTATGTCGATGATTTGATCATTAGTGGTAATGATTCCGGTACCATTGCTAAGTTCAAACAGTACTTGAGTGTATGTTTTCATGTGAAAGACCTGCGGGTGTTGAAGTATTTTTTGGGCATTGAAGTGGCCCGAAGTGGAGATCTTCCTATGTCAGCGGAAATATACTATAGATATCATTTCTGAAACTGGGTTGCTTGGAGTGAAGCCTGCTTTTGTTCCAATGGAACAAAACCATCTCTTGGCATGCTCCACTAGCCCCCTCTTGACCGATGTTGAGTCTTATCGACGCTTGGTGGGTCGTCTGATCTATTTGGCATTCACACGCCCCGACTTGTCCTACACAGTCCATATTCTCTCCCACTTTATGCATGCTCCACGTAAGGATCATATGGATGCGGCCTTGCGTGTCATTCGTTATTTGAAGGGAAGCCCTGGGCAAGGTATCCTTTTATCGTTAGATTATGACTTGGCACTGTCGGGATGGTGTAACTCTGATTGGGCAAATTGTCCCCTTACCCGACGTTTTGTTTCAAGGTGGCTTGTTTGTATGGGCAATTCCCCCATCTCTTGGAAGACTAATAAACCTTTTACCCTTTCTCGTTCCTCGACGGAGGTCAAATACCACGCTACGGCAGCTGTTACATGTGAGTTGAAATGGTTGAAGGGTCTTAAGCGATGCCTTGGCATTGACCATACATCTCCGATGCAGTCATACTGCGACAGCAAGTCTGCTCTTCATCTGGATTAGAATCTAGTCTTTTATTAACGCACCAAATACATTGAGGTAGACTGTCACTTCTTGCGAGATGCTATTCAAGACGGGACCATTGCTACCTCACACGTATCCACACATGCCCAACTGGCAGATATCTTTATGAAAGCCCTTGGAAGACGCCAGTTCCATCTTCTCCTTTACAAGTACCATCTAATAACTTATGCCTCTTCCTTTCACTCAAGTTCAACCACTGGCTGGTTCCCTATCCACATGAAAACTCTTGAATGAGTTAAAGGACTTGAAGTTAGGCGACATCAGAAAAGGCTGGCCGTCGCTAGCATGAGTTCAAGGTCGGAACTGCAAACAAAGAAAACTCTTGAGTGACTTCCCTTCCATGTTAAACTGGAAGCGGGGAACGATGAAGGAGTTAAAGCGATAAACACTCATTCATGCTTTGAAGTTGATATCATACTTTGCTACGGTTGAAGCTATGTTTGCTATCCAGAATGAATAAAATGAGTTGCTTGAACTTGAGGTGCGTCTATCCTCTCCCTATGGTCGAGCTAAACTACGTTCCCTCTCTCATTGGTCGGACACGAAATCGAAAGAGTTGCGATTGATGTTTGGCCTTAAAGAGGGGAAAGCATGTTTGTTAATCGCTAGTATCCCTTTCAAGCGATAAAACAAGTTCAGTAGCAGAAACAACATCATTACTATCTTGACATAAGAGAATGAATCTATCATGTATGTTATTCCATTGGACTAGGTAATGAACGAATGAAACTTCCCTTCTCTCAAACTATATCAATCGCGAGAGACTTCCTGCTAAAATCGATAAAATGCGTTAAACAGCAGGGTCAAGTGCTAATAGCAATAATTCTCTTGAATGAGTTAAAGGGAACATAGTGGAGCTAACATTATTCGTCTTTCCGAATGGGAACGAGTTGAGCTAGTCTTTCCGGAACGTCTGAATAGCAAGCACAGGCAAAGAAAACTCTTGAACTCCTTGTCTTCTTTCCGGCTTTACGAGTTAAATCACTTTCAGCTAGCATTCTCGAGTTAGACTTCACAGTTGGAACCGCAACCATAGCATTCTTTCTGTATCCTTTCTGGATGGAACTATGAGTTAAGGGATTGTAGTTGATCCTCAGACCGATGATCTTTCCCTTTCAAGCTCAGAAAGCGCCAATAGTAGTGTTATTCTTCCCTCTTCCCTGTGGTCGAGTGCTATTCCCAGTTCACAAGGTTGGCTCAAGTCAAAGCAAATCAAATAGAAATATTAATAACAATAATCAAGCGACGACTGACAGTCGGCTAAGAAAACTCTTTCTTTCATGCCTGCGTTCCTGCTTCCCACTGGTCTGGTTCTTTAACTCCTCTCTGTTCATTCGATTGCTTTGCATGGTTTTAGTTGAGCAACATGGGTGTGGTTTGGGGGAACAGAACATCACTTGTCAAGTGTGTGTGGGGTTTGTGGTGATATCATCATCATAACCTCTTTTTCCAGTAAGTAACGAGTTGTTTTTAGGCATCACTTCCCAGGGGTGATGTCGAGCTAGTGAACTCTTTCGGTGGGTAATGTCTACATTGAGCTCGAGGAGGATGGGGCGCTGTCGCTAAGTCGGGTTGGTTGTTTGGGAATGCAGCCCCGGCTGAAAGCGGTGGTTAAACGTCTCTACAATCGAAGCTATAAAACACGGGAATGAGTTGAAATCTTCCCTTCCCTCTTCCCGTAGGTCGAACCCTCCTTCGGGTCCACTCCTGCTTGAAATCTTTCATGCTCTTAAAGAAAGGCCTTTTTTGAATCATTTTTCAGGCATTCGGGAGATGTTTTTAACTCCTGCTATCAAAAGGAGAAATCCCTTGTATTCATTTTATGATATCATTCCCCATCCCATAACCTATGGGAGAGCTTCTTCTAAGTCACCAATCCGAAAATACCTATGGAAAAGGATTGAAAGCGCTAGTTTTTCAATCGGGAACTCCTTTCGGGAGGTCAGAAGCCGGAGCAAAGAAACTCTTTTGAAGTCGAGGTATGACTTCAGCCCCCTTGTATTGGTATCTTCCAATCCCGTCAGGCATAATGTGAAGCAAGAGCTTCAAAACTGGCTAGGATTTCCCACTCCCCATCAACCACTTCCTTCCTTTCTATTTAATGAGTCACACAAGTCTTCTTCGGTTTGCGGACCTCTGCTTTCCTCTCTGAATGGGGAAGAAGAGAAATATATTGAATGATCCCCAGAAAGTGTTTGATCGTGGAAAGACCTTTTAAGAGGAGTTAAACGATAGTCATTAACTTATGAAAGTCCTTTCCTATCTTCAAGCGCATAACACCCTTTCAGAGGAGTTTTTCGATCTTACTTACAAAGTTGAAAGAGAAGAGTTTCCTAGTGGAGTAATTCTTCTTGAGCGGGGAAGATCTCACTTCCCTTTCCACTCTTGAATCCTCTCAGGGTTAGGATCACCACATTCTTTTATTTTTTCGCGTAAACACCTTTTAAGCACTTTAAGTCCGAACCTTGCCCCTCACAATCTTAACATTACATTCATGCTGATCTCCGGGACTTCAAGTCACAACCTTTCCTCGCAAGGAAACCAAGGAATAACCTTCTCGAGAAAACCATCTAATCATTCACGCCTCTAACAGGGTGTGTATTATACCCCAGTTGTAGGGGGAAATAAAGTAAACTCATCCCCCATCAAGTCGAAAACTTCCCCTGAACATCAAGGAAACCTTCTGTTTGACTTGGCTTGTTCACTCTTTGCCCTTCCCCCGGCTATTGGGTGATTACCCCACTAGGAAGAAACTCCTTAAACTTCTATTAAGGCCTCTGAAAACCCTTCTTTCAAGGGTCTTGACTCCCGCAAGCTCAGGAGACCCTCAAGCATGTTCCAAGCGGTTTAAAGGGTCTTTACGGTCATTCTTGCTTTACGATCATTCATGAAAGAAAAAGACTATGCACATTCTGTTCCTCTTTGTAGGGGAAAGGACTTGGCAAGCGATCGATGAGCGAGTTTCAGGACTTGAAGCTTGAATTCCCCTTTTCGGAAGGTTATAAGCGACGCGATAAAGAAAACTTTTGAAATCGATACTTCCCATCAGGTTAAGCCAGCAAAGAGTCTCTTAAAATCGATATCGGACTTCCCTTCCGGGTGAAACAGCAGGGATTCTTTCAACTCTTCTTCCCGGCAAGCTATATTAGACTTCCCACTCCGGAATCTCTTGAAATATAGATCTTCTCTTTAAAGGACTAGGAAAGCTCAACTCCCACCCCGCTCCTTTCAGTTGACCTCTGCTCAACATAATTCCCTTTCTTTCATGAATGATCGTATTAGGCTTGAAAGGGATGCTTCTGATCGTAACTCTCTCATGAGAATGCTTTCACTCATCCCTAGGTTGGAGCTGTAAGCATAGCATTCTTCCTTCTTTATGGATGGGAACTAGTTGAAGTCTTCCTTTCATGAGTGAAGTGACTGTAGGGTTACAGGCACGAACTAGCCCGCGTATAAGCAAATAAACTATTCATGCTAGGAAAGCTTTAGTTGCTTGAAGTGCTAATACCCTTTTAAGAATGAAAGCGATAAACGGCAGGGATTCTCTTTCATGAGTGAAACTTCTCTTTTTTTCATACTTCACTTTCACAGCATTGGTCTTTCCGGAAGGGGATTGGGTTGAGCTAGTCTTTCGCTATGGAACGAAGTGGAGCTAAGGTCGGAATCGCGCACACAACAAAAGAAAACTCATTCATTCTGATTTCTTTTATTTACATGTTTTAAGTGTAATCTAAAAGGATAGTTCAACTCTTTCACTAGGCTTGAAGTCGAGTTTTACCTCTATCCTCCTCTCTCGATAGCATGATAGGTGAATCTGATCTTGATGAGTGTCTTTCTCCTCTTCTTCCTTTTCTTTTAGGATAGGAAGTGGAGCTAGCTTTCTTCTTTCGGGAAAGGTTGTAAGCTGGTTTCAGATAAGAGTTAGGGCAGGCGTTGGACAGGGCAGGCAAGGAAACGAGTTCAACTTCAATCTGAATCGCAAGCAAGCGATAAAACATCTCATGATGGGAAAGCTCTTAGGAGAGTTGCTTACCCCATTTCTCTTCCCTCTCCTTTTAGTCGAGCCTCCTTCAGACCCTGAGCTATTTCATAACCTTTCAATAGTTCAAGGTTGGAACCTCTTTTATGGCATTCATCTTCTTTAAAGCGATGGACCGCAGGCTAAGAAAACTGTAACTTCTATCCCACTCTTCCTGTTGGTCTCAACGTCAAAACACGGACCATGGGTTACCTTGACATCAATATCTGACCTGTGCTCTCCCCCTTGAAATCAGGGATGCTCTTAATGCCCTCTCCCTTGGGCCTAGCCCTCGAAACTCTTTCAACTCTTGAACTTAAACTTAGGATCCGGCTTTCCCGCACTGCTAATCGAGTAAAGAAAAAAGAAAAACTATGACTTAAAGTAGGGAAGGAAGCTTAATTAACCTCTCTTCCTATTGGAAATGAATGATAGGGGTTTTATGGATCTTGGAATGTGCTTTATGTACTCCTGAAAGCCGAGAAAGCCTTCTTCTGTGACCTCTCAACAAACAAACTCCTTGACTCTTATTACACTTAAAATGACACATTCATGTCAAAAGAAGCTGACATATGCCTTGAAAGCGTTAAGATAGCGGCAGTAGGAGCATCAGACTTCCCTTTTATAAGTTCAAGGTCGTAAGCGAGCGAAGTGATCAAACATTTCTTCCTGACTTCACTCTCCCTGAAATCGGATATCTGACTGTAAGCGGTAATTGATTGAAAGAGTAGGATCTGAAGGAAGCTCAACCTAAAGAGCGAGAGGTAGTGTTTCGGGTAGTTACAGTAGAGTAGTGGAGTTCAAGCTTAAAGTTCCCAAGAACAAAGAAAGCGAGAAGGCATCTTTCAAGCACGAGCACCCCTGAATTCTGATATCGATTAGCGCTTTCAAGAGAAGCTGACCTAGAAGTCAAAGTGAGCGTTTTCTCGGGAATTTTCGTTGATTTATGATTTTTTTTGATATAAGGAAAGAAGAGTTATTACAAAGATGAATTGTATTTATTACATTGAAATTGATTTTGACCTAGAAGTGAAAAGTTGCTAAAAGCCCATATTTTTTACTCAAAATCTCTATTTGAATCTCTTATTTATGTCATAATATTATTTTCAAGCTTTTAGACTTTGGCTTTTAGACTTTGAAGGACTAACTTTCTTCTTAAGAAAGAAAGACAAAAAGCCTAAGGCAGATCCAGGCGTGTACTTAGGCAGCGCAGGCATTATCGGGAATTGAGACAAACCGAAGAGGGACCGTTCGCCATAATCTTATTATGTATATCAACAAAGAGATGCACGCAAAGCGTTTTTCAAGCGTTCCATCTCTCGGTTTCTTGTTGGACAGGGATATTATTACTACTGAACCGCTTATGGTCTAGACGAATCTTTCTTTTTCTTTGGTTGAGGAATATAGTCATGACAAAGCCTGAAACCTGCTCCATCTAACTGAAATAAAACATTCAGATTAGTGATCTTATAGAGGTCACATAACTGACACATGCCCAAAGTTGATCGAACTGTAAGGAGAGCCCGTATTGAAATGAGAGAGAGGTCCTTTCGGATCCCTTTGACCATAAACCTCTTTGCAAACTCCAGTACACCTTCCTTAGAGACCAGTGACTTGTCTCGAGATACGGAAACACCTAATTTCCTTAATAGTTCTTCGTAAGTCTTTGCCAGCTTTGTATTGGCAATGAGTACATCATCACCTAACACCGCGTAATCGTTAAACTTATCAGGGTAAGAGGTCTGCCGCTAACCATACCACTATGTGGTGGGAAAGGGAGAAGAGAGCCCCAAAGATCAAAAGCAATGGAACCAACGATGTATTCTAAATCTTCCTTAAGCGACTCCCCTAAAGGTGGGATTCATGAACGGAATACATCCCCATGAGAACCCACTACTAAAGCACTTATCATAGATAAGGAATTGCTTTCTTTTTCGATAAATAATATAGCTCTTTGTAGCACTTCCACATCCCGTTGTGAAAGAGTCTTCCTCTTTTTCTTGTACTATGGTACTGTAGATTTGCGAGGTTATCCACTATAGACTCTACTCTTTTATGTAAAAGATCTAAAAATGTTTGCATCATAGCCCCTAGTAAGGTAGGTAGCACTATATTGTGGAGACCGAATGGCTGTATAGGAGGAATGGAATGCGTTATTTGGGTCTTAGAAGTCAATGCAAACCCAAATCTGCCCCTTGTTCTTGGTAACTGAGGCAATGTTAGCCAACCAATCCAGATCTTTCTCTTATGATACCCACATCTTTTCATTTCTTTATGAGTAGTGGATCAAAGCGTTGTGTGCTTGCTTGTTGGGCTTAGCATCTACTTTGATATATAGCCTGTGGACGGCTATTTCAAGGTCTAGCCCAGGCATCTCAGCCTAACTCCAGGCAAATATGCCCAGCCCAAGTATTCAAAAAGGAGTTGGATGTATTATTCAACTTCCTCTGCATCCTCTTTCTATATCTTCGATAGGTCGGAGGAAAGATTGCAAGAAAGAAGAATGAAATTTAGAAGTTTCAATTATTGTTTTAAGTTTCCGGGGATAAATTGAACAAGAAGTTCCTGTCTTCCATCGAGCCCTAAAAGAAGCAGAGAAGCCCGAGATCAGTCAATTCTTCTTATTAATCGCTCTCTGTCTTAAAGAAGAGAAGAAATGGGACTCTCTTCAATTGTTGAGACGGAAAAGAGAAATTCTTTTTCTGTTTCCGGAGCTAATGAATGTCTTTATTAAAGAAGAAATGTCATCGTTTCGTTCCCACTTCCTATTGCTATTTATGATTTACCTTTGCCGATCGAGTCAGACTAAAGTGTCAACTTTCTTTTCTTACCGAATTAAGACTGAATTTAGTTAACTATTACAAGCTATACCAACCCTTCTTACTTTCGTTGGGGTAAAGCACTTTCTTCTTATACATAACTGGAAGAAGCGTCAGAATCTCGTGTTGCAATCCTTCCCTTAGAATCCATTCTCTCTCTTTACCTGCCCGATAACATACTTTTCCTCTCTATTGCTCCATCTGATAATGTGGCAGTGGAATAGAATCTGCTATTTCCTATAAAGGACCTTATCCATGGCTTAAGGCCTAAAAGAGAAGTAGAAAGCGATAAAAGTTGGCAAGACAACACTAGGATGCAACACTAGGATATGGAAAGGAAGTCCAATTAAGGTGTTCGTGCACTATAAGGACATCTTGACTTACAGTTTGAGCACTAAAGTCCCTATTTCTAGGTTTGAGTGTGGTTGAAAAAACTATTTTTGAAGTTTGGTTCCGCATCTAGAGGCAATTTAGGAGGAATCCACTACGCATTGACCATAGCTTTAGCATAAAACCCTCCCATGTCTGCACCTGGAAGTCATAACCCTAGCTTGAAGTTCTGTGACTTAGTTTTACCAGATATGTAGCATTGACAGGAAAGTCTCTGACTAGTCCCTGATCTTCTCTTAACACTAAGGAAGTTAGATACCTCCTTTCCTCAGAGATGTCAAGTCTGGCAGTATAGGACTACGTAGTTCCCCAGCCCCAAAAATCCATTATTCTTCCATACAGGGAATTTCCCACTGAGGACTCAATCTGTCTTAAGATTTAGCCATATATTACTATATTCCCTATTTCCAAAGGGAATAGAGAAAACCCTACCTTGTTGATAGTTGATATAATTGATATAAGCTTGCCCTTATTTCTTACTCTTGTTTTCTCTTTCCAGCCCGCTAACTGCCTAATGAAGACGCGATTATTGATGATAAAGTGATAAAGTTAGGGATAGAAGATTAGGCAAAAAATAGGCCTATTTTTGGCCAAAAGAGGGTAATTGCTATCTTTTGCTCTTCCCAAAGATGCTAGCAGGACGTGACAGAGAATAAAGCATCTAATACTAGTAGTACTAGTCTTAGTAAGTATGATTGATAAGGTGGAGCCTTTCTATTGATCTTTTTAAGCCTTTACTTAATAGGATCCCTAATGTAAGGAATACGAAAGCCAGCTTTGTCATATAAGCTAGGAATGGCAGTAACCTAGTCAGCTAGTCCGGAAAAGATCCTAACTAAGTAGTTAGACGGGAAAGAACCCGTAGTAGCATTTACTCACAAGCGCCACTTCAAGGGGCATTAAGAATCGAAGCCTAGAGTCTAGTCCGGTAGTGTAGTAAATTCATCCTTTCCTATCTACTTAGCTTTTGGATGGCCATACCATTCAAAGTGCTGGGGTGCCAACTCCGTAGTTGGCAAGATTCAAGCTCTCTTCTCTTATTAAATTAATGCTTTGTACCCACTTTTGGCTAATATAAGAACTAGATTTTCCTTCCTTATTTTAGAGCGTTCGTGCCCCTTGTAAAGCAGTTCGCTCACTCCCTATATAGGACCATTAAGAAGAAAGAAAAAAAGGTAACCAGTATTGGGTGGGGATGGCACTCACTTTCTCTCCTGAGCTTAAAATAGACAGGCTGGGCTAGTGTCAAAGGGGCTCCACCTGGCATAATATAACAAGTGGAAAAATGACATCTGCCTTGAATCCGAAGGGGCTGTCCAGACACCGAATTCACCAGGGGGAAACCTTAGGAGAGCTACCTTCTCTTTGGAAATATAGGGAAAGAAGACGTCAGTAAACCGTCTAGCTCGAACTAGCAACTCGAGTTCACCAATGCCACAACGAATGCGAAATCACCCGACGTTAAGGCAGCGATTTTATCTGGTTCAGCATATGTCCTCGGCGACCACAAGACTTGGAGCATGAAGTTTTTGGGAACTCTTCCGCATCAAGAGATCATCAATATAGATCAAAAGAAAGACAATACCACTACTTACTTCTATTCTTGGAATCAGATACAGTTCGTGCTACATGGCCCAGCCTAGCCTGACCGGTCCCTCCCTTTACTTGACTACCTTATCAAGGAAACAAGCCATAAGTGAAATTCGGGACTAAATTTATCAAATGAAAAAAACGGATAATAGACCGAACATTGCCTGTCACCTCTTGCTTGGGTGACCATGGCAACACGATCGTAAGATGATTCTCTTTATTGAAGAAGAAAGTAAAGAACATGCATATCTTTTTGAAGGATGGTTGAAGACTGGGCGAACGATCGACAAAGTTGATTAGCTCCTAAGCTCTATATCCAGGTGAGCTTCCTGACAAGCTAAACGTAGTTCGGTTGACAAAGTGGAACGAGACATCAGGCTGCTCAATGAGGAAGGCCTCCACGATCGTTTCCTGTTCGACGTTCGATTGATTGGGGTTGGGCCATTTGAATTCTACCTACTTAGTAACATGGTTCTCGTGCTCCTCATTCTTCTTCCAAAGGCGGGCCAGGCCATATGATGACATTTGGTCTTGTCCATTAGCGCTACATAGCCCCATCCCACCAGCAGTGAGAACTGCTATCGAGAAGTTCGTTCCTCCAGCGGATCTCTTTGCTTCCCATAGGGGGTGGGCCTTCATAAATTATTTAATTCATTATTCTAGATAGGAGGTATGTCCGTTTGCTTGGCAAGGTAAAACAACAAATCATTTCCACCCGGCACTCTTTAAGGCTCCTTAAGGAGTGGCATCTGACCAAAACATGCCACGAAGGGGGAGCAGTAAATCAAAAGGAATTCCATCAGAAAAGATTCACCTGTCTTGTCTCTCCAAATACCAAGATCTGCCTGCCGTCAAACTCCTATTGATAGGCCAGTGAACTCAGGTCATTTGTAGTCCCGGAAGATGAAGGCCCCTATTGTCATGATCAAAGAAGTTTTTATACACTCTACCTCTCTCGGAGTAGCATATTACCCTTTGTTAGCATTCCATTCCCTGCCTAAATTTTGACCTATCCTTGCTTTTTGTTTAATTTTTCCTGTGACGCTTTTGCTTGACTATAGCTCAACACCATCTTTGCCTTCTATGACTTCTTTAGTTGCCTGAAGCTCTGTATTAACTATCTCTCTTAATGCACTCAGCATTCAACTTGCTATCCATGGCTACTTTAGGATCATGAAGGGCTTTGGAAGTTGTGCTTTTACACTGAGATATCTGCACAACGCTGCACATCACTATGCCTAATACAATGCAACAAGCGCCTGCTTAAACTTTTTGAATTGTGTTACCATCAAATGCGTGTTGTAGTTGCGCTGGTTTTTGATATGCTAAAATGTTAATGATATCAGTATGCACGTTAATATGGCAGTTATTTTCTTTCTCATACCTACCCAAGAATGCTCCCCTGGAAGTGATTCAATGCCTCGAAGAGAAAAAAATAGAAATTTAAGGGCACGTTCAAATTCATCTAGATAGAGTTCTGTAGTCCAAAGCTGAGCATTGCCAATGTCCAGCTGGTGGGCATACTCTATTACCAGCTTTGATATTGGCTCCTCCGGGGGTTGGGAGGAAGTCGAAGAATTTTGTTTCTGAGCAAAAAAAGGAATGTACCCGCAATGACCCCTCCTAAAATAATCAAACTAGAATTCATTGTCATGTCAAAGTTTGTTTTAGAAAATTCCCTCCAGATAGACTGAACTCCGTCAAGCCTGTAGGAGTAGTGAAGAACAATAGAGAGCTGTAGTTGGTTGTTGACCAACAGAAAGCATGGGATAAAATAACTTCTTCTGTTCATCAATCACACCTGGTAAGACGAATCTCCTTCTCTTTCTATACGTAATTTCGAAAGAGCGACGTTGATTGGTTTCACTTACAGGAAGAATTCAAGTGAAATGTTTTTTGAGTTCAAAGAACCAACTACTTAGGGGAACCCACTCTTCTTCGGTTTCAGAATTGGTTGATGAACAAGAACAATCTATTGCCTCCACTTCAATACATTACAAAGAAGCTAGTCGCTAGTTCAAATAGGCACTCCCCAGCTGGCAATCATATGTTGAGTAGGAGCTCGTTCATCAACCTGTGAGTGGAAAAAGCCAAAAACCCGACCTCTCTACCCATTCCCTTAAATAGACAGGCGCAAGCTGAGTCAAGTTAGAGAAAATAGACCCCTATAAGAGAAAGCCACGCAACTAGAGTTCCATATTAACTTAGATAAGATTGGAGAATTAAGCGTCACAAGGTCGGTTTATTGAATGATTTGAAAAAGAAATGAAAAGCAGTCTTACTTCACTTAGAGGGAGAAAGCCAATAACACCGTTCGTCATAAGAGACGGAAAGCACGTTCATGAATTCATGGCAACATGTGCAGCTCTGGTTTGTTATGGTGCTTTGGTTTAAGATAATATCTTCTGCTGTGGAATCCTAGCTTAGCTCATGAGCTAGCTAACTACTAATCCGTTCTCTTTCCAGGTTGACCCTCCTTTTTGCTCGTCAAGTTAGAAGGGGAATTCAGCTCGACCGACCCTTGAACCTCTCCTTTTATGACTCTGAAATCCCAATTCCTATAGTTAAGGTAGCGTTGTATTTCAATATCGCAGGTTGTTCTAGTCTTGTCTTCTGAGGAGCTTTAGAGCAATCTATCCTAAAAGGAAGCTTTTTGTTAATATCCTCTGCTACTATCCTCATCCCCGGGACTGGATCAAGGCAAGCTACTGCCTCTATCGATGCTCCTGTCTGCTGCCTCTACATGGCACGCACGTGATGACACACAGTTGGTTGTGCCCATCCCTGCTTGAGGGATATAGAACTTATAGTGATCCAGCATTCCCTCTCTCCTCCTTCTATCTAGTTGTCCTTGGGCGGGATCACCAAGAATGCCTTGGCATATACATTTCAATCTAGAGTTCGCCAGTCCATCCTGATAGTTTGAGGGTCGTGAGAAGCGTAGCTAGCATCCCTTCGGCTTCGGTAGAATAAAGATGAAGCTTGGAGGTTCACTCTACATCGGATGGTTCTATGGGGCCTATATGGAGCTAGTGATGGGAGCCTCCTGGCAAGGGAGGTTCAGATGTAGCTTCGTAGCTTCCTCGCATAGCACTGGAAAAGGAAAAGGAAAGAGATGGCTTCGACCACTATTGCTAGGATGGGCTTTGCAGCCTTGTACTTTCTATCAATCTATCAATAGATGGGCTAGCAGAAAAGCAGGATAGGGGGTTCCTTAGATGCAGGCAGGGAAATCATTATTTTTCTTTCCCGACTAGGCTCCGAATGGAGGTTATTGGCAAGCAACCAGAGCAATGAATAGCAGGAGAGCTTTGAAGTTCATTTTATGATATTAGCTCGCCAGGAGCGGAAATGGGACCTGACGGTACGGAACTATATATTTAA
This sequence comes from Lophocereus schottii, assembly GCA_002740545.1. Classification (NCBI taxonomy): domain Eukaryota; kingdom Viridiplantae; phylum Streptophyta; class Magnoliopsida; order Caryophyllales; family Cactaceae; genus Lophocereus; species Lophocereus schottii. The sequence goes on from NCQV01048494.1 coordinate 23,194, forward strand.
AAGAGGCAAAGTGAAGTTCTGGCCTTTCTCCCCACCCCGTTGTGCCTAGGTCCTCCTTTCGTGCCTTTAGATATACTCGTTAGGGAATGAATGTTCTGGTTTTATTTGAGCTATATCTTGATTTTCAGTCGAAAGGCATCCATGATGGGCCACTGGTTCATCATAGCTTCTACCGTCACTGCTGGTCTAGCCTCTTTGAGATCGTCCAATACCTGTGTAAGATATTATTACTTGCCATTCGGAGCAACTACTATTTTTTGTTTACGGGTTAACAAGGGAAGAGACCCTATTTGAGACTAAGGCGGGTTTGGAAGGTTGGTTATCGCAGGGAAAAAGGTTGTATTTCCGTCTGTCTTACTATTGATAAATCTTAGGCAATTAGCTAACATAGGATTTCTTAGAGATGTTGTACCTAAGAGAGTCATAGCTAAGAGGGTGAGAAGCTTTTTTATGGTATCGAATGATTCAACTTTTGTACTTGCTTTGACCTTTTGCTATAGGGCAAAGAAGAAAAGACCGATCCAGATTCACCTCACCCTTGACCTTAGATCGTTACCAACAGAGGACTGGGCAGTTGATATCGAAATATCCGATTCAAACTTCCCTCATAAATCAAGTGCGAAACTTACAGGCCGGGGAATAAAGAGATGACAAATAGTAAGCAAAGAAAATTCCAATGATTCGAATTCTGGATAGCACATTGAGCTAACCAGGCTAAACTGGACCTAAAGTGCCGACGCTTATTTATGGATTTATACGACGAAATCAAGCCCCTCGAAGAGATAGAAATAGAACTGCCTTGGCTTAAGAAAAAAAGTCATAAAAACTACATCTTTCATCAGCTAGACCTGGTGACACACTCCGGATGAGTGGCCGACCCCAATTGGAGAGTAAGATACAAATTATGATTTAGATTAGATCGCTTGCCTTATTGGAATGAAATGAAAGTAAGCCGTTTTACCTTCGTCCGCCTATCCCCTTTTTTCTTCCTTTGTTGCCGTTTCCCAGACATAGGAGAAATTCATCGAATTTACACAAAATAGTTATTGAAATAAGGTTAGCCGGGGTTGGGATTTGTTCGCGCAGAATGCCTAATAGCAAAACTCTCTCTAAACTATTCAAAAGAGCATATACATGAATCGAAAGACATATAGATATCGAAGTGGGCCAGCAAATGAGTCCACTAGTTGTTTAGATCTTCTCAAGGTATGCATGAAACAAAAGGCGAGGGAGAAGTAGAATAAGGAAAGGATGATCAAAAGATATGAAAGAAGACTTGTTTATTTAATAAATAACCTGTTGAAGTGGATGTTCAAAATGGGGGAGAGTGTCCTCAAAGAAAAGGAATCTCAACGTCAAAGGTAAATGAATCCACATCCTGTGGATGCTGCATTAGCGGTGTTAGGACTTTCCCTTCCTTATAGCCTTACAATATCAATTTCATTTGAAGAGAATCCATAATACCTCCTTTCCGGTTAGTAGAATGTGAGAAAGAGAGCCGCTAAGCAAGGCTACCCTTTCAACATCATACAAAAGGGAAAGAAAGGTGAGTGAAGTCACTTCTGGGAATTCAGTATAGGATCCCGGCTTGCCTATCTGATGATTAGGAGGATGCCTGAACTGGTGAAATCCCTACTCCACTAGTCACCGATGTTGGTGCTTTTTATAAAGGCATAGCGTAAATGCTGCCCGCTACTATAGAACTGCTGTTGGAAAAAAGAATAAAGATAGACCTCCAGAGCAAAGTCTAAACAGAGATGCCTTGGGGGTGAGGGGTAGTACAGGAGACAGCCAATTCCATTAATAAGAGAAAGGCTTCACATTCATGCACAGAAGTTGGGATAATTAGCAAAGTAGGCTTCATTTTTAGTTTTGTTCCCACGGAGAGACCGGAACGGATATGACGGCCAGGTTGTACCGATGGCATGTAAACCTTTTTGGGGGTAGGCTTAAGCCAGAGTAATCAGTGAAGGATAGCTTGAAACTACACATGAAACAAAGACTAAAAGCGGGCTGTTAAATAAAAGAAGAAAAGAATTAGAATAATTACCTAATTCCTTATCTGACTCAGTCTTTGAGAAGAAGGCTAACCCTATATGAAAAATCGGTCAGATCTGTGTAAAAGAGCACTCTGGTGGAGGAAGGTACTGGATCCACTTACAAGCATTTCTAAGCTGTCCTTAAAAGCCCATGGTGACAAAGAAGATGAAAGACTATGTTCCCGCCAGTAATAGGATGATCTGACGCTTCTTTAAGACTCGAGACTTGTGCTTTCTACTTCATGTTAGTCAGTCGCAGACAGGATGGGAAGCGTCAAGTTTGATTCTTCCTTGGGAATACTACTAAATAGAATTATGCATCTCCGACTTCAGACACTGAAAAGAATGAACTCTCAGACTGTAATGCAAATAGATCGATTAATCTCACCATCAGATATATTAAGAATGACTAATATCTCTTCCCCAAACACAAACAATTTGAATAGGAAGATCTAAGGAAGCATAGATGTTAGCTGCTTACATAGTTGAGTTAATTAAATGGCCTTTGCACCTCCCTAACTCTTCCCAAGGAGTCCGATACGGGATATGGCTTGACGAGCCAACTACCTTTCCTTCGGATCTGGACTAGATTGAAACTACTTACTACGTGTGGCTTTAGACTCTCTATCTGGTCGGGATGGTAGGTAGCATATAGTTATACTAAGTGCGAATCGGTACATTGAGGTAGAAAAGCCTAAACTCAACTATAGGGGAGGACAAACGTAAGCTCAGTTAGCTTCATCACGATTGGAATCTCACGTACGTCTAATTTAGACTTGCATACCTTCTCACTCAGAGAAAGCACTGGGCATTGGGAATTAATTTCCTCAGGCGAAATCCCAACTCTTGGTAGTTAGGAGTAGCTATTGTTTTTCTGTCTTTTAGCTCTATCAGGAATTCGAGATTTCATCCCTTTTCAAAAATTCATAGTTAAGTGCCCCAGGTCAGAAAAGATGACATAAAAATTATCTCCAGCTCAGTAGAATGCTTTCATTAGTCGGAATCACAACCATTCTTTGTTAATGATATTTCTACTTTGAATAAATCCAAACTTGTAGCGCTCGGTGTTCCTGCCTACCGGTTAAGAGGAGCAGGGAAGATCAATCGGATCTGATTCTAAAGTCACCCATCAGTGAATAGAAGGTTCAGACCTGTGAGCACTAAATAGAATTATTAATCCATGCTGCCTCCCATAGCTGTTTTATCAGGTGAATTCACTTTTCTAGTCTTTGCTCAGCCTTTCATTCTTTTTTCATACTTCCCGTGGACAGGCTTCATTTACGACAAAGTAGAGTCGAAATAGAAAAGCATCACGATCGTCCGTTAGTGCAGATACTTCTTACCCTTCTCTGTCTCATGAAGGCATTAATAGTTGTTTGCAGATTTCCTTGCTACCGGAAGCGGGATAAATGAAAGACTATATTCCCATATCTGCGGAAGGAAGGTAATTTCATCCCCGCGGGAAAGAATCTCTCGTCATCTTTTAGATCAAGAAAAGCATCCTTGGTAAGAACGAAATAGACTGACTTAACCGAACATAGGATGCTCTTTATCCTCCTAACGGGCAAGTCACAGAGGTGATGAGAATGGATGAAATAGACATGGGATAAGGGCCAACAGTAGAACAATGAATGAAACTACTGCTTCATAACACCTGCCTTTTCTTCTTTAAGCATACAGGCTCTACTTAATCCATAAAGACGATTCCAGTAGGGCCTATAGTATTATCATAGAATCCTAAGGACAGGAAATTACATAGAAATAGTAGTTATATCTGGTGAAGGATTATGAGTTTACTTGCATTTATGCCATAATTCTTCAACTGCCCCAGATTTTCAGATGAAGCAGGAAGTTTAGATCTGGGCAACTACAATAGCTTACGTAATTCCGAGCTTGCTTTTGCACTAAATCTTACTAGTTGCTCATCTATCTGTTACTTCTTTGCTGAATCTCACCTAGGGATGCACGTAGTGAAGGTCAGTGTGTGTGCGTGGTATTTGTATTGGTAGGATATTAGTCTTCTATGCCCTGCTATCCAGGGCTTTTGATTCTTTATTCAAACTACATAGCACATACTATCTCCTCCTGCCTTCAGTCTTCTATGTCTTCTATAGTGAGTTACCTCGGATGAGGGTGTAGGATGCTTGCAGTTCACGGGCTTGATTTACGAATTCGGAATGCTTTACTAATGAGATCCCGCCTTCTAAGTCAATATCCATAGTTGTAGAAGTGGGATATATGTCGAAGTGGGATCCCCAGGCATAGCCTGATCTGAACCTGGGTCATAGCTTTTAGAACACTTCTATCTAACTGTAACATCGCAAAGTGAAATAAATAATTCCGTGCTCTTCCTCGGATGCAACCGGTGAAACAGAAGACACTGTACTGGACTGCCTTGATCAGGCTGAGATTGGACATTTGATTTTAGTGCAATAGCCCATAGAAAATCCCAGACAGCTGGTAGTCTGAATTACTTAGCCCACAGGTAAACGGGCCAGTAAAGACCCCGACTTCATCATCTAAGGCAGGAAGGGATGTTTGAGAGTTAGGAGTTAGTAGTGTGTTTGTTAGAGCGTTGATCTAAGGCCATAAAGAAGGCAGTATGTTCGCGTAGTTACCTGGTGAATCTCTACCTTATTGGCTAACTGCGCCATAGTCAGTAAGAATCAAGTTAGAAGTTTATAGCTTTCCTACTTTTTTTCAGTAATGGATTGAGAAATAGGATGCTATAATGCAGCCCATGTAGCTTTCCCTAGCTAAATGTCTTTAGGTGGCCGCTCTTTCCTACTTAATTTCCCAGAGAAGAAGCAGGTAATGCTTGTTCGATAGATTGAAAAATATTAGGTTACCGAAGGCTTTTTTCTTTCTTTCTACCTCTAAGGTCGAGATTGAAATAGAAAGAGAAAGAGAATGAGTTTCCCCTACTGCTTTACCAATAGCATCTTCGAACCTCTCTACACACGTGATTTCCGACATCCCTTGTAAACAGTTTAACATTTTCTAAAAGACTCAGACTTCGTTTACCTGCTTCTTAATCTCTTCTGGACGATGAACTACTTGCTGACCATTTCCCTTATCGAAGTATGGTACGTGCCTTGCAGTATTTGACCATGACACGACCTGATATCGCATATGTAGTACATGTAGTTTCCCAATTTATGTATGCTCCCTGTACTACTCACCAAGATGCTGTAAAGTGTATTTTATGGTACTTACAGGGAGCTCTGGATCATGGTCTTCTTCTCCGTCCGTCTGCCACTAGTACCATTATTATGGCCTATTTAGATGCTGATTGGGCAGGCTACAAGGACTCTTACCGGTCCACTACTGGCTGTGCTGTGTACTTTGGACCTAATCTAATTGCCTGGCGCTCCAAAAAGCAACCCACAGTCCCCAAATCTTCAAGGGAAGCTGAGTACAGGGCTGTTGGATGTAATGTTACTGAGGCCATCTGGATTTGCAAGCAGTTATGTGATCTACGGATTGTCATTACTATGCCCATTAAGTTGTTTTGTGACAATGTGAGTGCTACCTACACGACAGCTAATCCAGCAATGCATGATCGCAGTAAGCACCTTGCGGTCGATTATCATTTTGTCCGTGATAGGGTTGCTGCTGGAGATCTTACTGTACACTCTATCCCTACTCATTCACAGGTTGCTGACATTTTGACCAACAATAATTTTTGTTGTCAAAGTCCAATCTGTCCGTGCGTACTCCCGATTAGCTTGAGGGGGCGTAATAGAGTATAGTGGTAAATATGTAATTTTAACATTGCGTACAGTATCTATAAAGATAGTGCCAGGCGGGTGAGCCATTCTCTCATAATTTTCCACACAATTATGTCATCTGCTTCATTCTTTGATAATCTCCATCCATGGTTCCTATCTGGTTTGGGAGAAAAAGAAACATCAAGTAAGTTTTTAAAGAAAGAAGTATATCATAAGAGAACTGAGACAAGTTGCTTCATTATTCTATGAGAAGAGCAGTGAACTGAACCCATCATTTGCTTCATTGGTCTTGTCATCACCACCATGGTAAAGTACGGAAAGGCTTTGTGAGGCGTAAACAGAGTGCATAGAGAGGAGATAAAACAAATGTGGGTCTCTAATTTCATCATCCCAGAACCACTTCCTTAGGGTATAGCCAAGTTGGACAGAATCGCTTTTTGGTACCGATGGGTAGAGGTGCAATTCCTTTGACTCCATACCGGTTTTTCCTTTAAAAATGGATCCCACTGCTTGACCAAGTACTAGAGCACTTTCATTAAACAGAAACATGAAAACATTTCTTCACTTTTTAGCATGTTTTTAGCTTGGCTTTACCCATCAGGAATAAGGGATATGATTTTTTTAAGATGACGAAAAGAACCTTCAGAAAGACTAACTACTTTGAAGCTTCCACGGACGCTTGCGGTTTTGTCCCTATCATTATCAATAGAAGATCTCATAGAAGTGACGGAAAGGGCTTTGAAGAACTTGAGACTAACAAGAACAAGAAGTTTACGTCACACATGTGACGAGCTTTAATTCGGATATAGCCGTGTGTGTACCTTATGATATCTCGATGAATCGTTAGGGGTTTTAGCTGAAGAAGCTGCTATGTTGAAAGTCCTCGCTCAAGAATCTAAAAGTCTACATGACCAACTAAGATATAGAACCTTCATATGGATCTTTATTCAATGAGTTGCTAACGACAGCCACATATATGATCTGACACAGCCATATAGTTAGTAAGTAGATTACGAGATGACTTCCCCTTTCACTGATCGCTTTCTTTGCCTAGGGGACCTTGGGGGCGGGTCAGCCATACCGCTCACGTGCTCTTGTAATCAGCAAGCTCCCTATCAACTCCAATTCGGTCAGTGTTCCGTTAGTGGTCACCCGACCATGAATCTCTCTTACTCTGAAGGGGTAGACAAAAGGTGGAGTGCTTTTTTCAATCCCTCATTTCTTTGATCACTACTTAACGGACCTCTCTCAGGTCTAATGCCTCCCGTTTCATGCTTTCAGTCTTCAAGGTATGTTTAGAAAGAATCAAAGAACCTAATGGATCTAATTGTAGCTTGATAGGCTTAGGGACAAGAGGGGATTCGGGTTTGAGAGCAGTATCTTCCATCAATAGCAGCGGATCTGTAATAGGAAAAGCAGGAGAGAACAGCCAGAAGATGGAGGCAGTAAAAGAGTCAAAAGGAGAGAAAAAGGCTACGCCAAAAGAGAGGAGAGGCCGACATCAATAGGAATACTATAATAATAGCGGACTTTCGCCTCAGCGATGCCATCCTCTACTCCTACGTCAGGGACATAAGATTGATTGTGGCGGGGTGCGCCATAATGGGGTTTGCGATCTATCGATCGGAGGATTTGAACTGCATGTCTTTCTACGATGGGCCGTCACCCTTCCCTTATTCTTCCTTCAATTAAAGAAAATTTCTAATGATAGGTAAGATTTTAAGAAAAAGCCTAGGAAAGCCAATTTACAGAATCTTACTTTCTGTTTAATCTTGAATAGGAGTTGAAAGCAACTCTCAATGGAAAGCAACTCTCAGTGGAAACAAAATAGTCTAGCTTCGCCTTCCAGCTGGATGGCAGAGAAAGCATGTGCCTTGACTTTCGCAACCTCAACAAATCCGGTCCCAAGGCTAACTGTCTTTCATGTTCTAACTCACACAGTGGATATGTGAGATTTGGTAACTTCACTCATTTTTGGACCAGGCAGGGCCTTTCCTTCAACTAATGAAAGCGATTCAGTCAGTAGGTCACTAAACATTGTATTATATACAAGCTCTTTAACATTACAACTAATCCATTGTATATGTTGACATTCAAAATCTTTCTCCTGGCAAGGATTAGGATCAGAGATCCCTTACCAATCCCTCCATAATTATAGTATGCGGTCGAATCTATTGCAGCTTTCGACTGGGCTATGGTCAGTCGAGGGTTAAAATTTCCTTCCTAAATCCAAAAGCGAATTCAAGAGTGACGAATTTGGAATGAGGAAAAGTTCATCCTTTCTATTGTTGTAGTAGAGGCCTGAGACTTTCCTTTGACGAATCTTTCCCTGTCTCCACCCTTTCTGCCTTTGCTTTGAATTAGCGTTAAGAAGGGGGAGTGGCGATTTACGGCCTTTTGCCTCCACTGCTTCCACTTCAACTTCTCCTACACTGATTAGTGATGTTTTGTTTGCCCCTGGAGAGTCGAATCGTGAAAAATCACTTATATATATCAGCCGCAGAAGCCTGTCACTCATATACCATCAACCGTAGTGTATACCAGAAAGAAACTTTGTCTAAGACTAGATCTTGTTGAAGCTCAGCCAGGACCTGAAAGAGATTGGTAAACCAATGCTTCTCCCTCTCCAAACTCAAGTCATGATCCAGTTCCAGACAACATGCCTGAGGTAGGCCATTATTCCTCCTGTCTCTCTTGTCTTGTTATTTGCTTGGTTTTATGCAATTCGCTACGCTCCTTGTCATCATGTATATGAAGCGTCTTTCTCTTTCGTATAAAAAAACCCAATTCGAAATCAGAATTATGAAGCGTCATCTCAATCATGTTGGAGAGAGAATATGGTTGACGAGCTATAAGCTCTTGAAAGAAAGAATACCTAGGAGTTTATTCGCTTGCTTTTACTTAAGGTAAGCGATCGATTTGAAACTTCATTGTGTACAAGGTAAAGCGTAAAGCGGATGGCTCTTTTTCGTTAGGTACAAACTAAAGTAGCTTGAGGCCTTACTCAAGAATATTTAATAGAAAAGGAGGAAACCTTAACTTCAGTCCAGTTGTGAAGATTAGGACTTTACTGGCTATTGCTGCATTAAAGAAGTGGTCCCTATACCAGCGTTATGTGAAAAATGCCTTCCTACACGGAGCAAACATTGCATTAGTCGGCCCTATGTGATCTGTCATTCAGTGCAATAAGAGGGTCCGTGGCTATTAATGTTGAAATAAGATTCACTTCGTTCTGTACGGGATAAGGAGGGAAAGGTGCAGTATGGCAATTGGAGACAAGTCAAGAAAAGTAAGAAATTGGATAGATAGATTCGTGAGTAGTGTAATCATAAAAGCCCACGGATTGGTGACAGGAGCGGTAATCTACTCTTTATTGGTACCTCCAATCCCTCCTTCTAAAGTAAGAGGATGAGTTAACTTACTGTCCACAAGGAGAAACCCATATAGGACGGACCTTTCTTCGCAACCTCATCGTAAAAACACCAGAGCAATCCAAATCAGATTCACTCAGGGTCCTCACTATGAGAATTTCGCTTGACTTGGTGGAAGCTCTGGATGTCGGTAGACCTACTTCGTCACTACGTCCACAAAAGACTGAGACGGTTCCCATGAACCGCGAAATAAGACTCCGTCACTACCGCAGAAGTTGGAAAAAGTCATATTGAAATAGAGAAAGAAAGTATTCCCTTCCTTTTGGGAAGAAATAGAACGACGATGAACTACGCCGACGATATTCCGAAATCGGAGTTTAGTCTCTTTCTTATCTTATTTGCATTAACTCCTTAACTACCAGATAAGAAAGAACAAGGAATGCAGAGCTACACATAGTCTTACTTCGTCTCCCTTTCTTACCCATAGACAACGGGGCACCCACTTAAAACAAACAAGGGCTCCTTACTCCTTCACATCCGACCACTGGGTAGCCAGACTTGACTCCCCTACTGGACAATGGTACTCGAATGATACCAAGCATCCCTTCCTTTAGTATGAAAGAAGTAGCAAGGCCCTCATAGCGAGGAAAGAGGCTCATGATAAGAATCGACTTCAACTACAGCTTTGAACCTTTGGGTCTTTCCTCCTTTGACCCATAAAAAAAGAAAGAAGAACTTTGGGCTCATACCCTTCTACAATAGCCCAGTAGGTTCCTTACACTATACCTACTCCCGAAAGCCCGTCTACAGACCGGGAAGACCTCATACACAGACAGACAGGGAAGGCAGTGAAATAATGTCTTACTGCAAATAGAACGGAGTTAATAGCCAAAGTAAGACCTACAAGAACAAGAACAGCCGAGAAAGGAAAAAGAAT
>NCQV01048496.1:0-11944 GCA_002740545.1 Lophocereus schottii
CACTTTCTGTTCTGAGAACAGGGGTACAAAACACCTTACTGGAGTGCTTCTGACGTAAGCAGATGTAAGCTACAATGAAGTTCTATTATGCCAATATTTTGAAAGCTCAGTTAAGCACAATCTTCTCACGGTTTTTCTCTTTGAAATGCAGCTCTAGAATTCTCTTGGTTTTTGTGTAAAAACCGATTGTTCATCAATGGGAGAGAAGAGTTTCAATATTGAAACACACAACCCAACGGCTATTCTTTTCAAAAGATAGAGAAAATCTTCTATTTGTAGTCACTTAGGAGATTCACCAAAGATTTCCAACGGCTAAGAGAGGAGAGAAGATTTTCTTAAAATATCTTAGCCGAGTAATCTAGCTTGAAAAGGATAAAATCTTGTGTTAACCGAAATTCAATCAAGGCCTAAAAATAAGGGATAAGAATCTTTTCAAGAGAAATCTTTAGCAAGATCGGTGTTGCAATCTTTTCAAATTCAAAACAAATTTTTTTAGAGCTAGCAGCCAACCAAAGAAAATTTCCAGATAAAACTGATGTAGCTGCTGCAGTATTAAGAACACCCTAGCCACCCTGTGTTGCAGGGTTGTTTGGCAATGGTGTCCCAAAGCAATCTTTTCGAAAACCGTTTTCAAGAAGTGCTAAAATGATACTTTCAAGATTGGCATATTAACAAGAGTCTAAAAGATAAAAACTAAATTAACCAAGACTCCTTGTTGTAAGAATCAGTTGTCTTGTTAAGAGTGAATATGCTCCTCTAAAACACCTTGATCACCTTGATTCCTCGGGCGATCTTGTGTAGCTGAATGTAAGAACTTGTTCCTCAAGACTTAACCACATGTGTTGTTTGCTGATCTTGTGTCACCGAAGCTCGGAACCTGTTCCTAAGACTTGTTCTCAACATTTAGCAACCAGGTTAATAAAATATCATAAACAACGGTGTAGGCCTGTTTGGAGAGCTTGTTTGGAACAACATTACTCAGATAAACATATTACACTTGGATTTGTTATCATCAAAACTAAATATGATTATGCAGCAAATACGATTTCAGATGACTTCCTTGCTTTTTCGATTATTCTCATTTTTGTTCGAGGGGATGTAAGAAAAGGGATGGGAGAATAACACATAATAACGTTCGGGTCTTCAAAGTGGATGGAGTATATGTCGTGTCGGCATAATCGAGGGCAATTTGGAATTCTAGGTAAGGTGTGCTGGAGTAGCTCAGTTGGTTAGAGCGTGTGGCTGTTAACCACAATGTCAGAGGTTCAAGCCCTGCCTCTAGCGCCTTTTTCTTATTGAACTCTAATGTTGGTTTTCTGGTTTTGCTAATCTTTTATGTTATATGTTTCCAAAGATTCCACCGAACGGAGTTCAAACACAAATTTACTTCGCAAATGAAACTCCATGCCTCCAAAAATGACACTCTTAATGTGAGCTAGCCTATGTCGAATGTAGTTAATTGTGTGCGCTTGGTCTATTACCATAGCCATCCAGTGCTTGTCCACACTCCTGGTCTCACACCAAAAAAAAAGGGGGGATATTTATGCCAAAGATCAACCATTATATTCCAAACTATATTAAATAATGAGTCATCTTTCGATGAAGCTATTAGCCTCAAATGTGAGATGAAATGCTCTTTCGGGCACATCATCGAGCACTTGGCGGTAAGGAGAAAAGCCCCCAGGAAATGAGCAAACAAAGGGAAAGAGAAGCACTTCCCAGCTTATTTAGGCACAATAGCTCTCAATCCCAAACCCACTTAAGAAAAATTAGCCACTAATGATCATCAATAAATCCACACAATGCCAAATGAGCATGATTGATGATAACAATTAGATTGAATGAGTAAAAGGCAGAAAGAGAGAACAAACGTTGTATTATAACAGGAAGGACAATATCAATCGTCAAATTATTCATAAGAATTCAGTAAACTCAATCTTTTTTAATTTACTCTAACCCTATAAAGGTAGGAGAGATTCATAAATCCAAGTGATGGCTAAAGCCTGAAATTAAAAAATGTTCCCTTATATAGTGGTTCAACCGACAGAAGGGACACGGGTCACTTCTGAACGTGGGAGCTCAATTTGAGTTTTGCAAAATCAATTCATTTCAATGGTGGACCATTGTTAAGTTTTTTTTTTAAATGAAAATGTACATAGATCGTTCTAATTCCCTCCCTTTATTGCCACATAAATTCTTCTGGATCTTTGCCTTTAGATTACAGAATAGATAATGAATTTTATTGATTTTAGGCAAGATGGAGTGGAAGATTCCGCAAAACAACGAACCTCAAAATTATAACTATCAAATTTGCACCAAACCTCTCAAACTCTAGAACACACAAAAGATGAAGCACATAATGCAATGCACTCAATGTGTCTGGTGAGCTGCCTGGAAGTACTACTTGAAAGCTACATAATTGTTAGCCCTACAATGTACATGGTCTTTTTCCAGTGTGTAACTCTGCTTATGTACATTGCAACATGTTCCTAGCTTTTAACGTGCATTCATATTCAAAAATAAGAAAGGGAATTGAAGTTATACATAATTAAGAAGGCCACGCCGCACTTAATGAGTAGACCACATGATTCAATGCCTGATCAGTTTCTGAAGCCAAGGATATGCCATATGGGTCATCAATTCTGAGCTACTTTATCGTGGATTTTCGAACTCTTTCTAAGTATTGCATCACCCCTTTGGTTGCATTTATTGGTCTATCACATTGCTGGATAACTTTAATAACTTCGTTTGCAATTTGGAGTTTATTTCTATTTGTTTTGGGGGGCGGATGATGTTAAATATAAGATATTTTGTAGTAAAAGAAGTACCAAGCACTTTACCTGGACGTTTAATTCTTATATGCTATTACAGTAACTCTCTTTTAAAACAATTAGTATTGTTTTTTGTTAGAAAAAAGTTAAGGATGGCGACTAATAGTTCAGAAACAAAGTTAACATGCAAAGGGCAAAAACGGGATACTGCACAGTGACGTGATAGTCAACTGTTCTAGAATCGACTTTGCGCACTCAAATCATATACTGGGGACTCGTTAGCAATTGACCTCATAGAATACACGGCAAGTTAGCTGCTCGAACTGCATACTAAATCGAACAATGATGGAGATCTTTGAACAGTCACCTAAAATAGTTTAGGAGGAATGTTTAGTGTCTTTGGTGAATGTCATGCTATAGCAGAAAACTTTACGCTACAAATAGAAGAGGACGTGAAACATACAAAGACAAGAGAGGTTTGGTGAAGAAAAATCCAGAACAATGACGCAGATAATATAGTTATTGAGATGGTAACGAGATGTTATAACGATAACTTGCCGAAAATACGTAGCCAAATTTGTACCAAAAGATTAGTTAATAAGAGCCTGAGCCCAAGCCCATGCCCTCCCTATTCACATAGCCCAACGTCAGCGGACAAACGAGTGGTGCGCATGTGCATGCATAGCCTTGAACTTACTCTAGCCGCTAGCTCTCCGGGGATTCGTGGTAGGCACGGATATAGGATACATGAAAGACTCTTCGAAGAAATTTCATTTGGGAGACCAAAAGGTAACCCAATGAAAAATACATTTTGCTCTACGTTTGAAGCAACTCCATCACTTATGAGTGAGACCATTAGCCTAGAAACCCTATGTTGATAATTTCAAGAAGGCTTCCAATCCTTTGAAACCAACAAGTGTACCCTATGAAATTCATTGCAAATGTTCCATTGAATTTTTTTTCCACGTAGAAAACATCGTCACATACCATAATCTTTGGCTACAATTTGGTCAGAATGTACGCGGATGTAATTCCAGTGTTAACTTAGTTTTGTATGAGTTTTAAATATCGAAAGAGTTTGCATCACGTCGATTTCGTTTCATTTTGAATGATTATTTGTCACTTTAATTGTTGTAATGTTTTTACTATTTACGTACTTTTTACTTTGGACTTGCTATCATTTTTAGATTTTTTTTACAGGAATATTTTCAAGCATTTCTTCATTTAGTTGATTATCATTTTTCAGTTATAGATAGATAAATTTCGTAACTATAAATTATCCAACAATGCTAAGGGATTCCAGACTTCATGTAAAAAGTAGCCACAATAGTGTGTGAATCAACAACTCATTGTTTATAACATGCCAAAAGATTCAAGCTCAAATATTTTATTTCAAAATCAAATTCTCTGACTTAGATACGATTTTAGATGACTTGCTTACTTTTTTGATTATTCTCATTTTTGTTCGAGGGGATGTACGAAAAGGGATGGGAGAATAACACGTAATAACGCTAGGATCTTTAAAGTGGATGGAGTATAAGTGGTGTCGGCATGATCAAGGGCAGTTTGGAATTCTAGGTAAGGTGCACTGGAGTAGCTTAGTTGGTTAGAGCATGTGGCTGTTAACCACAAGGTCGGAGGTTCAAGCCCTCCCTCTAGCGCCTTTTTCTTATTGAACTCTAATGTTGGTTTTTTGGTTTTGCTAATCTTTTATGTTATATGTTTCCAAAGATTCCGCCAAACAGAGTTCAAGCACAAATTTATTTCACAAATGAAACTCCATGCCTCCAAAAATGATACTCTCAATGTGAGCTAGCCTACGCCCAATGTAGTTGATTGTGTGGCCTTGGTGTATTGCCATATCCATGTAGGGCTTGTCCACACCTCTTGTCTCACACCCAGAAAAAAGGGGATATTTATGCCAATGATCAACCATTATTTTCCAAACCATATTAACTGATGAGTCGTCTTTCAATGAAGCCCTTAGCATTAAATGTTAGATGAAATGATCTTTTGGGCGCTTCATCGAACACTTGATGGTAAGGAGAGAACCCCCTAGGAAATGAGCCAATTAAGGGAAAGAGAATCACTTCCTAACTTTATTTAGGCATGTTGCATTTTGTGGCTGAAAATCAAAGAAACGGCACGGTGGGACTGTGCTAAGCAACAAGGGCATGTTAGGCCTAAGAAGCCACGACGAACGGCAAGCAGAGAGTTGGCACGTGTAGCCCATGCCAGGTGGCACGGCCGTACCACCTAGGCACGGGGTTATTATGCCACCCAGCACGGCCATGCGGCATTCCCAGTTCGGGCGGGCTTCTTGGTGGCTAGGGTTTGCGTACAGTCTTCTTGGCGGCTAGGGTTCTCCTTTGGGAGTTAAACCCTGGACTTCTAGACTCTATATAAAGAGACGTTGCCAAAGATTTAAAATCGTTTCATAACTAAGAAAACACAAAACACTTTGAGAGGTAGAGAGAGTTTTGAGATAGATTACAAGAGAGATTGTAATCCTGCTATTGGATCGAATCACTTATTGTAATTGCGACCGCTTTGCACTCTCCCTGCTCATATGGTCAATTGATTGTGCTCGTCGCAATCCGTAGTTTTTCATGTGTGGGGTTTCCACGTAAATCTTGTGTGTTATTGCTTTGTTCTTGTTATCGTTCTTAAATTTCTTAATATCTGTTTCATCCTTTCACTTCTGTAACTAAAGTCGCTCAATTTTCCCTAACAAGTGGTATTAGCGCCTGTTTAATATGTCTTCAATTATGAAGGTTGATATTCAGAAGTTTGATTAGGAGATTAGTTTTAATCTGTAGAAGGTGCAGATGAGAGTAGTTCTCATCCAGCATGGGTTATGGAAGGTTCTACAAGGACCTCACAAGAAACTCGAGAAGATGACTAATGAACAATGGGCAGCAGATCAAAAGAAGAGGTGTGGATTGTTGACAGATGAGGAACGGGAGGAACTAGAGTTGAAGGTAGTCTCAGTCATTCAGCTGTGCCTAGCGCCACATGTCCTGTGAGAGGTGTCGATAAGGTAATTGCGGTGGATTTGTGGATTCGGCTGGAGGAACTCTATATGACGAGGAGTCTAGCCAACAAGATCCGTTTGAAGGAAAGGTTGTACAGCTTTCGTATGGCTAAAGGTACCCCTGTTCAAAAATATTTGAATGAGTTTACTCTATTCTTGTTGATTTGGAGAGTCTGGATGTAAAGATTGAGGATGAGAATAAAGCTATTATGCTTATTGTGTCTTTACCCCCTCATATAAACACTTTAAGAAGATTATGCTATATAGTAATTCTAATACTATATCATTTGAGGATGTCAAGTTTAATTTATTGTCTAAGGAGAAATTTGACAATGATCCATGTTGATCCAGCTAAGGGATTAGTTGTTAGGGGTAGAACAACTGAGAAAAAGGGGAACGGTAATAGGAAAAAGAACCGTTCTAAGTCTAGGAATCCTCAGTTCAATAGAACTTGCAATTACTGTGGTAAATTAGGTCATAGTCAGGCTAACAGCTAGAAGCTAAAGAATAAGAAAGGGAAAGAGGAAAAGGAGAAAACTGCTACGGCTGATTGTGTGGTAGAGTCAGAGTCTTATGGTGATGTGTTGCTTGCTACCATGTCTTTGGCCACCACCTCTGAGAAGGGTTTGGGTTATGATAGGGTTTTGGATTCTAGTTATACGTATCACATGTGTCCTTGTAGGGGCTGGTTTGTCACTTATGAGCTATTGATACTGGGGTTGTACTTACGGGCAACGATACTGAGTGCAAGGTTGCAGGAATAGATACTGTGCAGATTAAAACCTATGATGGTATAGTTATAACCTTGTCTAAGGTTTGTCACATACCTGATATGACTAGTTGTTTGATCTCTTTGGGTACTATTGAGACTAATAGTTATAAGATACTATGGAGAATGGTGTCCTAAAGGTGATAAAGGGGGCCATGGTAGTAATGAGGGGACTGCCGCAGGGAAGTCTCTACATCCTACAAGGAACTATAGTTATAGGAGTAGCTGTAGTTGGGACAGCATCAGCAGATGTTAATGATAGAAGGTTATGGCACATGAGATTGGGCCATATGAGTGGGAAAGGTATGACCATTCTAAGTAAGAAAGGTTGTTTGGGTAGCATTGGTACGAGTAAGCTTGATTTTTATGATCACTATATATTTGGGAAACAGAAGAGGGTGAGTTTCTCTAAATCGAAGCGCCGTACTTAGGGGATCCTTGATTACATTCATTCTAATCTGTGGGGTCCTTCGAGAGTTCCTTCTATTAGACGTAATTACTACATGTTAACTTTTGTTGATGATTTCTCACGTAAAGTTTGGGTCTACTTCTTATGATAAAAAAATGAGACATTTTTCATGTTAAAGAAGTTCAAGGCTCTTGTTGAGAACTAGACTTGGAGAAAGATCAAGAAGCTTAGGACTAATAATGGTCTTGAGTTTGTTGAATTAGAGTTTGATGAGTTCTGTACGGTGAATGGCATAGCTAGGCACAAGACTTTGGTTAGAAAACCAAAGCAGAATGGAGTTGTTAAACGAATCAATAGGACTCCACTGGAGAAAGCTCGTTGTATGCTTTCCAATGCTGGGCTTTGGGATCGCAAAGCTTTCTGGGCTGAGGCTATTTCTACAGCCTAGTATTTGGTGAATCGTTCACCACGCACCTCCATTGATTTTCAGATTCCAAAAGAAGTATGGTCAGGTAATCCGGTTGATTATTCTATTTTGAGAATATTTGAATGCCCGGTGTATGCCCATGTGAATAATGGGAAGGTAACCCCTAGGGCTGTGAAATGCATGTTTCTTGGATATGCATCTGAGTCTAAAGGATACCGTATATGGTGTCCTGAGTTTAAGAAAGTCATTCACAGCAAGGAAGTAACTTTCAATGAGACTATTATGTTATGTTCTAGAACGGATTCTGTTGTTCTTTTTATTGGTGTAGGTGATCAGGAGGATACCAATAACTGTATGGAGATAGAAGTGGAGACCGTTGCAGCTCAAGGTGGAGCTACTAATCATCCCAACAGGGATTTCTAGTTAGCCTTAGGTGGAGGTTGATCACTCTATAGCTCGTGATCGTCCTTGGAAGGATGTCAAGAGGCCTGCTTACTACAATGATGATGAGGAACTGATTGCATATGCACTTTCAGTTGTAGAGGAGGTGCTTAGAGGTGTGGAATCTACAACCTATTCTGAAGTAATCTCCTACCCAAGTTCACCTAATTGGATCCTAGTTATGCAAGAGGAAATGAAGAGTCTGTAGAAGAATTGGACTTGGGAACTATGTGAGCTACCTAAAGGTCGGAGAGCCTTAACTGCCAAATGGATCTATAAGAGAAAGGGGGCCATTCCTGGAGTTGAAGATGCAAGGTAGAAAGCATGCCTGGTTGTTCATGGTTACAACAAGAAGGAAGGTATTGATTACAATAAGGTATTTTCACCTGTTGTTAAATATACCTCCATTAGAGTGCTTCTTGCATTTATTGCCTTATTTGATGTTGAGCTGGAGCAGCTTAATGTGAAGACTGCATTCCTTCATTGGGAGTTAGATGAGGAGATCTACATGAAGCAACCTAAAGGTTTTGTTGTTCCTGGAAGGGATAACTAGTTTGTAGATTAAAGAAGTCCTTGTATGGACTTAAGCAGGCTCCGAGGCAGTGGTACAACAGGTTTGACAGCTTATGATTACACAAGGATACACACGCAACCAATATGATAATTGTCTGTATTTTGGCAACATTCTAATCATTCCTTTATTTACTTGCTATTGTATGTTGATGATATGTTGATTGCCTCCAAGGATAAGTCCCTGATTAGCAAGGTAAAATCTCAACTCAGTGAGGAGTTTGAGATGAAGGACCTGGGTGCAGCAAAGAAGATTCTAGGCATGGAGATTCAGAGGGATCGAAAGGCCAGTAAGCTTTACTTGTCTCAGGGACACTATCTTGAGAAAGTACTAGGCAGATTTAATATGGGTAACTATAAGGCAGTTTCTACACTCCTTGCTGCACATTTCAGATTGTCTACTGAGTGTTGTCCACAATCTGAGGAGGACATTGATAGGATGTCTAATGTCCCTTATTCTAATGTTGTTGGCAGTTTGTTGTATGCTATGGTATGCACTAGGCCAGATTTGTCACATGCTATGAGTGTGGTAAGTAGGTACATGCATAATCCTGGAAAGGATCATTGGAAAGCTGTGTAGTGGATCATTCGCTATATGAAGGGTACTGTTAATAAGGGGTTGGTATTTGATAGAAACAAAGCTGCTACATGTGATGTTATAGGTTTTATTGATTCTGGCCATGTTGGTGATCTTAATAGGAGAAGGTCCATATGTGGGTATGTCTTCACTATGTGTATAGGTGCTATCTCTTGGAAAGCATCATTTTAGTCTATTGTAGCTTTATCTACTATAGAGGCTGAGTATGTTGCTGCTACTATAGGAGTGAAGGAAGCTACTTAGTTGAGGGGCCTTGTTACTGAGTTTGGAGTTCTACAGGCTACCACTATGGTGTTTTTTGATGGTCATAGCGCAATCCACTTGACTAAGAATGATGCCTACCATTCAAAGACCAAGCACATTAGTGTCAACTATCACTATGTCAGAGATACAGTTGCTATAGGGGAAATAGTTGTGAGGAAGGTTCACAGTTCGGAGAATCCAACAGATATGTTGACCAAGTCTATCCCTATAGCTAAGTTCGAGCATTGTTTGTACTTAGTTGGCATTCACAGTGCCTGAGCACCCTTCAGGGATTGCCCCTTAGGGGGCATCACCCTTTGGGGTGCAGTGATGGTGTTAGAGAATTGGTGATTAGAGATTTTGGTCCAAGGTGGAGATTGTTAGGTTTTGTGGCCCAAAATCAAAGAAATGGCAAGGTGGGACCATGCCAAGCGACACGGGCGTGTTAGGCCGAAGAAGCGAAGAAGAAAGGCAGGCAGGGAGTTGGCACCGGTAGGCCGTGCCACCCAAGCACGAGGTAACCGTGGCATTCCCAATTCAGGTGCGAGCTTCTTAGCGGTTAAGGTTTGTGTCTTAGCATACAGTCTTCTTGGCGGCTAGGGTTCTCCTCTAGGAGCTAAACCCTGGACTTCTAGACTCTATATAAAGAGACCTTGCCTAGGATCTAAAATTGTTCCATAACTAAGAAAACACAAAACGCATTAAGAGGTAGAGCGAGTTTTGAGAGAGATTATAAGAGAGAATATAAGAGAGATTGTAATCATGCTATTGGATCGAATCACTTCTTATGATTGCGATCGCTTTGTACTCTCCCTATTCATGTAGTGAATTGATTGTGCTCATCGCCATCTGTGGTTTTTTCCGTATTGGGTTTCCATGTAAATCTTATGGTTTATTACTTTGTTCTTCTTATCGTCCTTTGAATTTCTGAATATCTGTTTCATCCTATCGCTTCTGGAACTAAAGTCGCTCATTTTTCCCTAACAAGGAACAATAGCTCTCAATCCCAAACCCACTCAAGAAAATTTAGCCACTAATGATCATCAATATATCCAAACAATGCCAAATTAGCATGATTGATGATAACAATTAAATTGATTTAGTAAAAGATAGAGAAAGAGAACAAACTTTACATTATAATAGGAAGGAGATTATCAATCATCAAATTATTCACAAGAATTCAGTAAACTCAATCTTCTTTGATTTACACTAACCCTATAAAAGTAGGAGAGGTTCATAAATCTAAATGATGGCTAAGCCCTTAAATTAAAACATTTTTCCCTATACAGTGGTTCAACCAACAAAAGGGACACGGGTCACCTGTGAACGTGGGTGCTCAATTTGAGTTCTGGAAAATCAATTCATTTTAATATTTTTTTATTTTAATTTTAATGGAATTGATAATCTATGGTTTTGGGTGAAAAAATTATGACATGACCGCGGTATAGTTTTCAGTGTCTAAGGAATCTGTTGAATAGAGGACAGTTATTAAGTTTTTTTAAAAAAAAAAATGAAAGAGGACATAGATCTTTCTAAATCCCTCCCTTTATTGCCACATAAATTATTCTAGATTTTTGCCTTTAGGTTACAGAATAGATGGCGATTTTTAATGATTTTAGGCAAGATGAAATGGAAGATTCCGTAAACAACGAACCTCAAAATTATAACTATAAAATTTGCTCCGAAAATCTCAAATTCCTGAATACTTAAAAGATGAAGCACATAATGCAATACACTCAATGTGTCTGGTGAGCTGCCTGGAAGTACTACTTGAAAGCTACGTGATTGCTTGTCCTACAAAGTACATGGTCTTTTTCCTGTGTGTAACTCTACTTATGTGCATTACAACCTGTTCCCAGCTTTCAAAGTTCATTCATATTCAAAAATAAGAAAGGGAATTGAAGTTATGCATAATCAAGAAGGCCATGCCGTACTTACTGAGTAGATCACATGATTCAATGCCTGAGCACTTTCTGAAGCCAAGGGTATGCCACCTAGGTCATCAATTTTGAGCTATATTTATCTTGGATTTTTGGTCTTTTTCTAAGTATTGCATCATCCCTTTAGATGCATTTTTGGTCTATTACATTGCTAGATAACTTTAAAAACATCTTCTTTGCAATTTGGTGTTTATTTCTGTTGGTTTTGGGGGGCGGATGATGTTAAATATAAGATATTTTGTAGTAAAAGAAGTGCCAAGCAATTTACTCGAACGTTTGAATTCTTATATGCTATTACAGTAATTCTCTTTTTAAAAAATTAGTGTCGCTTATTGTCAGAAAAAAGTTAAGGAGGGCGACTAATAGTTCAGGAACAAACTTAGCATGCAAAGGGCAAAAAGGGGATGCTGCGCAGTGACACTGTAATAGTCCAACCCTATATTATATTTATTCTTTTCACTAATATATGTGATTATTTTCGTCGCATTTAAATCATTGTTTTGCCCACCTTACAATTTGAGTTTTTGTTTTGTGAAATCATCGAAATTAGGCCTTGATATTTATGAATTAAGCGATTTAATTATCTTTAGGACAATCACAAACATTTTGGAATAAAAAAAAACATTTCGCAAATGCGCTCGGTTTCAGTTCTTTCTCAAAACCCAAGCCCATTTAGGGCCGTTTGCAACGCAACAAGTCTTGAACTTCATTTGTTTAGCTAATCTCACTTAATTAAGCCTTA